>PQWD01005339.1:0-30432 GCA_019425675.1 Leucinodes orbonalis | reverse complement strand
ATTTGATGCAAATTGACTTCACAGACACATCCTTAAATAGTTTTTAAGATTTACCCTCGATTTATTTCATCACATCAGCACACTATACGTCCCACCGTGGGGCACGAGCCTACCCGTAAAGGGTGTACAGGCCTTAGTCATCCACGCGGGCCCAGTGCTTTGAACTTATTCGTAGGTGTGCACAGGTTTACTATGATGTTTTCTTTGCTGTAAGAGTGTTGGTTAGGCATACATATAATTTCGAAAAATCGAAAATACATAGGTACTTGGCGGGATTTGAAAATTTTTCTTTAGGTATATTTCATAGTTCGGCAAACTTATTAAAGTAAAAAAATCACTTACCCCTTTTACCGCCGCTGACGGATATCCGACAGATATCCTGGGGGTTAGTGATAAGGAATTTGTATTTCGACGTCCCATTTGGTGTAATGTTTGAGACGTCGACTACTGCATCATGGTTTCCGCGTTCGAACCCCGGACAATAAAAACATTTGTGTGCACGAACATGTCTGTTTGTATTAGTCTGAGTGTTTCTATGTATAATACGTATGTATTTACAGAAAAAGTATATACATATGTTACAACTTACTCAACTAGGTGGTAGATTCGATACTGAGTCGTCTAGGTAGGTACCACCGCAGTGCCAGATATCGTCCCGTGAAACAGGAGTGTTATGCACTTTTATGTTTCGGGATGAGGGCACTTATGACATATGTTAAGTCTATCTCAGACACATTGTGTAATAATTGAAACAGAAAATAGCACGAGCTGTGCTAAGGATTTATCTCACGGTTGTAATTAAATATATTATTATTAATGAGAGAACTAAAGTGGGCTGGACACGGAATTATATATAGCTGTTGGAGCAGAAGAGAGTTTTGAAGTGGAGACCGCGTCTTAGCAATCACAAGTTAGGACACCCTCCGGCTTGATTGGCAGACATCTTGCGCGAGGTTGCTGATGGAGGCTGGATGAGAAAAGCGGAGGACCGGGATATCGGGTACAAGATGAAGATGAAAGGTACTGAATTCTTATGACTTAAAACCACTTAAAGAGAAAATTAAAACCACTTTTTCACGTGAAGATAACAGTTTATTTATATTTAATTTTAATAAATAATCTTTTATTTGAGAGCATTCGTAGACAGAGCACAAGCTACATGTTTAAATAATCATACATAAATCTTCTATAAGATGCAGGGTCATGAGCATAACAGGATATTATTGTAATGACACTGGTAATTTTATAATTTGAGTATATCAAATAATACTCAACCCTTTAACTACCACAAGGGAATATTTAATAGACACAATTGATTTTCTATTGTGCCAAACACACTCCTGACAGTTAAAAGGTAAATATTATTAACTTCAAATAGTACAACATTGTAAATAATGAACATTGTATTTAACATTTTCAAGACATTTTTATTACTTATATTCATTTTAATTTCAAAGACATAATTTACGTAAAATATCACAAAGATCAAATCTACAATAAATTTGGCTTAACATTTGAGCACTTAAAATAAATGTTTATGAACATATCCCAAAGAACTTAATTTTTGAATTATCTTACTTTAACATTATTCTCTATAACAAAATAGTATAAATAAATTTCAAACTTTGCAATTTAAAAGCATACAAATAAATAAACATATTAAGTGTCGCTTAAGTACAATATTTTTCCTGGGTCTTACAAAGATTCCGTAGAGACAAACACTTGTTATAAAATGCGATATTCTTTCAATTCGACTGTCATTTTTCTACAGAATCTAATGCAATAAAATAATCAAGTAAATGCCATATTAAATCTAAATACACTCACGTAAAATTGTAACGAGTAGTCGCAAACACAAAGTTCATAAGAAATCTACTACAGTTTTTATAGAACTTTTATTTCTATACTTGATGCGCATATAATTAAAGCATATTTCAGCGCGTAGAAGCGGTGTGTATTTTTGTACCGGCGACAAAGTAATAAACAAAAATATGTTTGAACCAGTCACAAAATATAATGTATCAACCACACAAAGTAATATCAATACTTATCGTTTCCTTTCTTGTCAATTTATCCATTATATAACTTTAAACCTTCTATATTCAGCTGTGCTACGACTGTATTTGTACACAGTTAAAAGTTTTATTCTTTAGGCCACAAAATTACCAAACAAGCTTCTTATCGATGTAGCTACAGCATCTGATCGGGTTACTAATAACGACCGTCATCTATCATCAGTACCCGGTACCGATGGCTCACTGTACATATTCACAAAACGACCTTTTTATTCCAGACAATCAGCAATGTCCTATTAAAAAAGCTGAAATGACACAAAGTTCCAGTCATAATGTGTAAATCCCACTACCTCTATAATATATTTCTTTGCTAAAAAAACAAGGATACCACGATTAAGGATAATAAGGAGTCATGGTGTCAGTAATTGAAACGTACGCAGTGGTATTTACCACATAAACTATAATTGTTCAATAAAAAGAAGCTCATAAGCGCTTAAAACACCATTCATTTATCGCGTTTTTATTACGTATTTTTATCAGAGCACACATTAGATTTTTTTTCTTTAGCTACACACATCACCTACTCGTACATACACCCTGAAATAATTGGTCGATATTGAAACAATTTAATAACAAGATAAACTATCAACAGACAAAATCTTTCGCATTCTTTTTATCTTTTGATTTCAAATATTAATAACTATTTATTAGGTATTCAGATTCATAGAATACCAATGTTTTTAGTTATGGAGATTATTTAATGATTTATAATGTCTTAATATTTAAAGGGTTAACATCAAGGTAAATATATTTTGCTTTTAAGTAGAATCTATATAACATTACACTGAAATTTTATTTTGTTTTACTTTTTTATTATATTGCAAAATATGTATAGTCTTACTATATAGTGTTACCATTATTTCTAAAATGTATTGCAAAAATATAATGACTATTTGTGTAAATATTGAAACAAAATTGGATTTATTACTTTTGGCTATATGTAAAAGTCCCAAATATTTAACATTATATAAATGGATTTGTATGTAACCAACTGACTGGCTCAATTATAATTGTATTAGTCAACTAATTAAAAACCCATAGTTCTTAAACATTAAGTTCAAATGTTATATTAAAATTTTGTTTATATAAAGAACTAACATTGTGCAATGTAATTTAACGATATTTGAAAACGATTATTTTAATAATAGCAATCGGTTCTAAAATTTCCATTTCATTAGGCCGAAATAAACATATATTACTAAATATAATTTCAATGTGCATAATTGCGAGCGAAAAATATTTTTGGTATTAAAACTATGGATTATTTAAAGCATTTTGTAATTGACTGACTACACGTATGTGCAAACTGGATGTGACATAGATATGATTCAGTTCTATTAAATCTTTGGTGTATTATGGCATTTATGGCACAATTAATGTCGTAGGAACCTCAAATACTAATGTAAGAGTTGGAGAAAAAATATTATATAATAAGATTTAATGATATTGTATTCAAGGTAGAATGTGTTACCTTAATAGAAGAATAAAATGCAATTGGAATGAAAAACATTAATTCTAAAGTCTCATAGTGAAAATTAAACGTTTTCATTTAAATATAATTATTGATATTGTATCCTGTAAATCTAATTTGTGTGCATTTAAAACTTTAACATGCAAATGATTGATTTTAAATTGTGCGATTAGTCTAAACCTATAGCAATATCTTAGGACACCACATAAAATGTTTATCTTCATTATAAAGCACAGAACGTTACGGAGAGAGAGAGAGAGAGTTTCTATCTTAAAATGCACATCTAATATTAAAGTCACAAGCGCGCTCTACAGGAAAACTTCAGCAATATTTGTGCTATTTACGTGATAGAACGTAGGCCGTACATTTTCAGAAAGTCTCTTTTCTTAACATTTTATTCCTTTTTTTAACACACACACTACAACAACATGCATTCACATTTATATTTTATTTTTATTTATTTCAAGTAACAAGACTCATTTTTGGTACTAACAGTATTTTTTTTATCACCATGTATATTTTAGGTGACAGCCCTAACTGACATCCTTTATTCTTACAATAACTGTCATTCCGTTATGGATACTTATAGGATCTATTAGGTATTTCATCAATATCCTATCCTATATTTTCTAGCTACAGATGTAGTAGACACTTTGTGAATATGATTTACCCCAATAGTTCAAACCTGTTTTTTATTGAGTCAAACAATAAATATTTTTTTTTTCTCTTTTTTCTATTGCAATTTTGCTAGATCATGTTGGCACAAAACATACGCCTTTAACTGAATATATAACCTTTAACTAAGTAACCAAGTGATCAATTTATAATTTGTTTTCTGATCATACTTTTAAATACACACGACGTAATAGATGCGAGTTTTTGCCGATAGGATTGCATAATGTAAAGCAAAGACAATGTCTTAATAAATATACTGTATACTTTCTGTCAACTTTCATCTCAACGAAGTTTACAAAGAAAACCAGATATTGTAATCTCTTATACTGCATACTAAATCAGAAGCAACATATGAATGCAGTGCAGCACGCTTTACATAACGCGATGAGTGACTTTGCGAGTCCCGTATAAGACTATAGTCAACAACCTCGAATTGGTGCATCAACGCATTCGTTGTGAAATATAACCACAAAAGGCGTTCAAACCTTAGGCCATGAAGTACTGCGGGAACTCGTTGGATATCGCCCTGACGAGGAGCTGATCCTCTCGACTGGACTCGTTTTCCTCGCAGAAGATGCGCGCGAAACACCTCTGCAGATCCTGCCGTCGGTGCTGATGGGCTTCGTAGTCTGTGTTGCGTATTATGCCTTGCAGTGTCTTGAGGTATTGCTTACGACGCTGTAAATAGAAAATTTGAGATTTAACAGTGCCGTATGAGGTAAGGCGCTTTCTTTTTGGTTGTATATGGGTGCAAAACTTATCCAATTAATGGTATGTATAACCTGTATTTATAGAATAAAAAGCAAAACCTCTATATAATACGTAAGAACTATAACTTTTCTTCGAAAGGATTTATAAAATAAATTACTGTCTATATTTAATCAAGGCTAAAGTTTTCGCCATGGCAAATCCAAGATACGATTTTTTGAATCAAGAAATGAAAGTTTGGTGACATAATGTCTAAAAAACTAATCTCAAAAAACAGTCTATGATATGAAAACGGACTGGCATGTACTGTTGTAAATGTCGGTGCAATGAACTTACAAAATATTTTTAGGGAACAAAGCGAAAGCCAAAAAACCTCTTTATTTTATAAAATTGGTATTTAAGAAATACAGTACCGTATCACCAGCTGAGAGGTCCGCTAGCTGTCTCACGATAATATCGATGGCCACCTTCACATCGTTGGTGTAAAAGTGTGCAGCCGTCTTCTTGCGACTGAACAGGTCTATCACAAGTTTGAGGACCGAGTGCTGAGGCGCTGGTTCATGCTCGAATATATGTACTGGATCCTCTGCAATAGATAAACGAATACAAACTGGCAAGTTGACTCGGTTCAAAAAAATCTAAGCCGCTGTTAATTTAATGTTTTTTTTTCTATAGTATGGACACTCCCATTCCCCATCTTTAAAAAAAAGAATCAATAAAATCTGTTCATAAGCGACTAAGATAACAGCGAATAAACATAAAAAAGCATATATAAGGTAAAATTGAGTAATCTTCTTTGTTGAAGTTGTTTGAAAAGGAAATATCGGGAGGCAAAGGGAAAGCTATGGTTCACCGCTGCAGTGGGAGGTTGATGTCACCGGAGCTCCGGTAAACTCCGGTAAAAGTTTCTTTTGTCGGTTTGTCTCTAAGGCTGTGGTTGCACTCCGTCAACCCAGTCCATTTATGCCGAAGAATGACTCTTCCACACTTAAAATACTAAATAATTTATTTGTGACGCCTCCAGCTTTGATCAGAGAATTGGATTCGATCATTCTAATGCGAGCAACGGCGGATCCAGGTGGAGGGTCCCCCATGACCCCCCTAAGCTATTTTTAAGTGCTATACTAACGTACATTAACAAAATACCTTATAAGTGCTTAACTTGACTACTACTGTGTGACCCCCACCTGGCGCCTAACCTGGATCCGCCCTTGAATGCGAGGTGGTTGTGGGCCGACTGATGCCAGATACGCGAAAAGAGAATAACTAGTACATAGGTATAGGAATAGTTAGATAGGTTCAATTAAATGAATAAATGAGGGTATATTACTCTTCCGTTTTCATATTGACTAACCTTCTCTATTGAGCAGCAGTAGAATCTTCTCACAAAAGGTTTTAGCGTTGTCTATCTCTTCCAAATTGAGTAGCAGTGTCATGTGGCTGATCGAATTGAAGGTTGTAAGCCAGCAATAGAGTTAAAAATAAGTCTGGTATTTGTTCATTTTCGTCCGTCCTGGCGGGTTCTCTATGAGTTCTAGTAGAAACTGCGCAAAGTCCACTCCCAGTTGTTCTGTAAGATTATAAATCATGAAAGTTAATGTTGTTACCAGAGTAGTCTCAGTTTAAAATATTTTACCACCAAAAATCTGAAGGCAATAGGAAACGAAACTGTTTAAAACCAGTCTTTGCAAGTGAGTAGTTAGTATGTATTCATTTTTAATTTACTGCTTAAAATTGTAGAAAATAAGATGGAGGATAATTTTTAAAAGGTAACTTAAATATAATAGTGTCGTTGTATAATATAGTGGAAGTACATACATAAAGCATATGCCACATGTAGCTCTTTTTTATTGAAAATTATTATTATACATATGACATAATGGTAATAAAGACTTATATTGGTTGGTACTTTGCTAGTTTCAATATGAAGTTGAACAAAAAGAGATTTGTTTAAAGCTATAAAACTTAGCATAGCATAAGTTATAGTTTGTGACAAATAGATCATTCTTTAAGTGGAAATGGTTGCCTTGCACTTGCAATGCACGAGTCGTCTCTTAAAAAGAGCACCATGCAGTTTCTATTTTGTCACTTAAAGATTTATATCAAAGATTTAAATAAAAAAAGTTTTACCAAAGTGAGTAACTGGCAGCTTGTCACCCATAGACAGCACCATTGACAGCAGTAGGGCTGAGTGCGAGAGGCGGCTAACAGCACGAGGGTTGTCACGCATGTCGCGCGCTATCTCAGCCGGCAGAGCGGACAGCGCTAGGGTTGCCAACGCTGTGCGTTCCAATCCACACATAACTCCAAACGCCTGTATAGCATTGAATTAATCAAATTAGTGTGCATAAAATTGAACAGCTTTAAATGACAATTGCCTTATGTACTCTATCACTTTGCTAGTGTTTTGGGGTCAGGGATGTTGCCAACTGTTATAATATGACAACGCTCATGGGCAATGTTAAGATTTTTTAAAAGGTATTTTGACAAAAGTGAACTCATGCACACAGACTAAAATGTGATATTAGTAGAAATAAACTACACTTTTATTACTAAAAGATAAGTTATTATATATAATGGTAAATATTTTTTAGTTGAACCAACATCTTGGTGGAGGTAGGATCAATAAAGTACTGTGATGTCTGGTGCAGAATGGGGGAACCCACTTCTGTGCAACAGTGGACAGTGATAGGTAAAACATTACTAAATTCTATACACGTATTGTGAGTATAATAACAAATTTCAGCAGAAACTTACTTGCAACAAGAGCTGCCGCAAAGGCCACCTTGTCTCCATTTGGTAGTACTGGACGAGAGTTGTGACGTACGCGTAGCGATGGCTGCTCAGTACATGCTGGGAGATGTTCATGTCGGCGTTGGACTGTTTATAACATCTTGATATCATAACATATACATAACATATTGATTGACATTATAGAACTGGATCCATAATTGTAATATGATTTTTTTATTCCAAATATAAATTGATTGTAAGTCATTCAAGCCCGGATTTTTCAGATTTTTTTTTAAGGAGGAGGTTTAAATTATTCTTAACTACTCAAACAATATCTAATTGAAAAACTATTTTATTTATAGCTGCCACTTTACACTGAAAAAAATTAAGTATAATAATAAATATTAAATAGAAATATAAAAAAAAAAGCACACGAAGGAGCAAGTGAGAGAGTTGCTTACGTAAACAATCTATCATAAACAAGATTCATCATCATCATCATCAGCTCATTAAACGTCCCCACCGAGGGGCACGAGCCTACCCGTATAGGGTGATTAGGCCTTAGTAGTCTACGCGGGCCCAGTGCGGATTGGACGACTTCACACACAACCTTCGAATCTCTTCGCAGGCGTGCATGAAGGTTTCCTCACGATGTTTTCCTTCACCGTAAGAGCGTCGGATAACGTACATATATTTTCGAAAATTCGAAAATACATTGCTACGTGTCGGGATTTGAACTTCAGCCCTCCCGGTAGGAAGGCGACAGTCACAACACTGAGCCACCGACGCTCTCTTCCGATAAACAAGATGTGTGCAGATAAAAGTTACTCACCATGACAGAAATAAGTTCGAGCAGCTGGGTCTGAATGTCGTGTGCGTCATCATGCAACGCCCAGCCCCGTTGCTGAGCGTCATTGGCCGCCTTAGACAGCGCGTTGAGTGCCGTCATCATACGAAGAGCGTCGGGGGCTGCATCTATAGCATTCTTAGGGCACGTGATATTGCTGTTCGCCTCGCGTAGTAACGCGTCAATGATGGATCGGGCGGCTCCACCGGGTAGGAATTCCTATGCAAATAATTAAGGTTGAAGTAAAAAAAGCTCAGAATTGTTAGGCAATGGAAAATAGGCCTTTAAGGCTCCGTATTCATTTCAAGTGCACACACAAAGATAATAATGGGTTGAAACACTTGATTTGTCCATGACAAAGAACATAAAGAAAATGGAGCCTAGTTTTTTTTCTAACAAGACAGAACACTTGGAAAGTTCTGTTTAGATTTTGAATATTTATTAAAATTGACTAACAAACATTCATAATAAAATAACAATAATATTTTTTTCACTAAAGGTTATGAAAATTAATTAAAGGAACATGGCCTACCCTCAAAGAAGTAAGCACTGTTTCAACTGCAACTTTTGACATTTCATGACTTAGTTGTGTCTCCTTGCGCACAGCTTGCACTATCTCGTAGATTGCATTGGGTTTAAGACTCTCACTGCTATCCTGACTGTCATCCTGGTTATCAGTATCAGACGAAACTTGATTTGATGATGTCTTACATACTGTTTTTTTTTCTTTGTTTCCTCTTGTTCTGTTGGTTGAAACGTATTTTTTATTATAAGAAGACCTATAATACACACTTACATTGGTCTTACTTTAAAGCTAAACAAGAAAGTAATGGATAGTAGTTAGTATATTTAGGGATTAACACTATTTTATGACTCTGCAGAAGAAGGATGTACTCTATTATACTCCGAAGTAGGTAGTTACGAGTCGATGAGGAAGGCTTTGTTTAGCAGTGCATAATGTAGCATGACTCTTACACCTTATTTATGAACACTAATATTAGTTCCTAGTTCCAATCATTATTTGATAATAAACCTATTAATTCAACCTTAATAAACAAATGTTTTCGAAATAATATTTACCTTTTACTGTTTGATGATTTAGTTGGAGAATCACATTCTCTTTCTTCAGTTATCTGCTGTTGTGACACCACAGGTCGAAGGTCAAATGATGGTGATATCCCATTAGGTGGTGTGCTGTCATCCAGCTTGGGGGGAGGTTTAGGAGCCGGTGGCTTTTTACTTGGTGGTTTTACAAGCATTTGAATATGACTTTTCTTTTCCATTAATCTAGCATATAGCTCTTGTTTTTGAGTAGACATTGGATTTTCTTCATTTAATGACTTTAAGCAATCATTCAGAAATGACAAAAAGAATTCTGGTTCCACCTTTAATAAAGAAGATCATAAGGTCAATTGCAACAATTTATTAACCGAGTTCAAAAGAGTAGCATGTTTCGTAATAGTATTTGGATAGCTATGGAGATACATAGTTTTCTTATAATACAAATGTTATGGAGTAAAATAAATTATCTATTAGGGAAATCACTGAAATGTCAACATATAATACAGCAAGTTCATGAAATATTAAAAAAATATAAAATTTATTTATATTGATCAGATTAATGACATTATCAGAATCATATCATTGAAAAAACTATATGCAGGATCCTTAATATTAGTTTCTTTATCTAGTAAAAAAAGTAAAATATTGTTTTAAAAAATTTTTAAGACAATATTTTACTTTTCATTTTAATTGAAGCAACTTGAAACATAAACAGTAAATACATTGTGTTTACCTTAACTGCAGCGACATAATTGGAGGGAACAAATCCTACTTGTCCTTTTCTGTTGACAACATGCCACCAGTTTCTTTGCTTTGTATTAATTTGCTGGAGGTAAAAGTACTCATTTGCGCTGAATCCTAGGGTCTTAGCTAGTGTTGCTTCAAAGTCGTACAAAGCTTTTAGCATCTCCAAGTCATCTAAAATTAAAAATTAAAGCCGTATTCACGCTTATCCACACCCAATAAACTAATAAGTGCAGTGATAATAGGAAACCTGGGCCGTTAGATCCGTCCCCCATTGCTGCTATGTGGAAAAACCCAGTCTTTCGAAAAGTTAGAACTTAAACAAGCATTTGAACAATTTTAATGTGTAAAATAAATAAAACACTAGAACTAAGAGTAAATCAATTTTAATTTCAGAGATCCTTGAAATGTCAGTGTGACTGCAAAGTCTGACAGTTTTGCTACGTTCCGTTCCATGATCTATGATTCCGCTTCAGACTGATGCAAAGTATTCTTAAACTTTCGTATATTATGTTTCTTCAACACAGCATTTAAAATATGATTTCAAAAGAGACATGCATTAGAAAATAAATACACTCTCGAGAGCCTAAAACATCATAAGCTTCAATTATGACTCCGCCCGGTCTAACAACTTTCCGGGTTTTCATACGGAAGATTAGGTATCTCGGACTTTAATAACGATGTTTACCGCTAGGCTAAACTTATTACCAGGTCATTCTGGTATAACTGGCAATGAAAGTGCCGTTGAACTCGCAAAGGCTGTGGCCAATGCAACCCAAAGGGTGTTGAACCTGTCTGTGGCATCTCCGAAAGCATGAGGAAGAATGAATTGGAACGGGAGCTCGTGGACTCTGTTAACTACTGGCTAGAGTCGCTCGAAAGCGTTAATAAAAGCTTACTCGAAGAAGCGTACCTCTGAACTGCTACAGCTCAGTTAATCAAAGGCAAGGCTATTTTAAGGACATTGACTGGACACTGCAAGCTGAAAAGTCATTTTCACAAGATGTGGTGAGAGAAATATCCACTTGGCTTGGGCAACACTACCTTTTATGCCCAAGTGACATGAAATTTACAAAGATGGGCATGATTCTGAGTTCCTGAGAAATGCCCAACTTTTCGAGGGAACTCTAAAATGCGGAGCGAGTCACAAAAGATCTTTTAGGTCGATGTGATTACAGGTCTGAAAAAGCCAGCTACAATCTTACGAGTAGGATGTTAGTTTACAAGACTAACCAATCCATTATTGTTATTGGGTCCGCGTGATGGGTTACGGTCCAATCTCCCCATTGCTATGCTGTGCGGAAAGGCCTGTTGGTTGGGGTGTAGCGATGGGGGTCCCAAAATATAAAATTTTTTTTTCACGAATTTAAAAAAACATAGCTTTTAATAACAGATAGAGTTAAAGAAAAAATGTTTGTAAAAAAAAATTTTTATATGGAGCTTGGACTTAGCCGAATTTTCGAACGTGTTTTGTATGGAGCCCAGATTTTAAAATTTTTCAGTTTTTTTCAGATTCATCTTGTGTAGCAAAGGGGTCCGGGAATTTTTGATCAAGTCTTATATGGAGCTGGGACCAGCTCTAAAAATTACAATTTAAGGTATTTTTAACATTTCAGGGGGTCATAATGGGGAGAGAAAATGGTAATATTAGGCAAAAATAATTTGTATTGATAACTTATGGACAGTTATTGTGTCAAAAATATTTTTTTATCCAAAAATTTATGGAATCAATCTACCTTTTTTTATAAGATATATTTAAAATGATTATGTAAAAGAAAATTGTTATTTTATGGGACCCCCTTTTGTACACCCGGACCGGCCTGTGCCCTGCAGTGGGCAGTTTTAGGTTGCTGATGACCTAATGCAAATATCGAGTCGGGAAATGAGATCAGACACAGTATTTGGGTTCGTGTATCCGAAGTGGATCGGGCCATGGTTGATGGGCTGCTGAAGTTGGCGACAAAGTATGGCGTTTTAGGATGAGTCTTACTATTTGCAAGGAAAAATTCCAGTACCTACAATTACAAGTGTTGAAGAATGTGTCCGCAAGGATTTAAATGTGGGTAAAGAAAGGTTCCTACTGTGTTCATTTGTACTGATGGTGCACGTTATTTGCAATTCAAAGTGCTACAAGCACCGTTCATGCATGTTTTGATTTTATGGTTCGCACAAACGAATTAATTATTTACTGTTTCTAATTGAATTACAATTTTTCAATCTACTTCGATGTTGAATACTACCTGAACTGAAAGTCAAGACGCTTTCGTTGTTGTAGCTACCTGACACAGAAGATACCTCTAGATACGTATTGTCGTATATTTTAAAGCATCAAGGTTGTAATCAATAAAAAAATGCTGGTAAAAAAAGTAGGGCTATTATTGTTATTCCGGAAAACCTTTCAGAGACATTCAGTTAAATTACTAGGTACCGAGTTATCATACTTACTTTACAAGTTTGTACTACACTACGTCACTAACTATTCACTAATTATACTATAAATTGGTTAGATAGATTTTTACCAATGTCCTTTACAGAAAGCTTTTATCTTAGTACTTACATTTTCTCCAATTCTCTATCAACAATATCATGGAAGTTTATTTTGCGTTTCCCGCGGGTAGTCTTGTCCATTTAACCCTTATGAATAATTCATCAGATACACAAACCATCTGATTCTCAACTCAATATCATCGAGGGGAGTGACCGTTATCGCTAAACGGGCACCTCGGTATGCAACATTCAACGTGTTATTAAAAGTACAAGCTTTGTTGGTGACTTTGTTTAGATGAATTGCTCAATTTCTTGTCAAGTGAAGTTGAAATATTGCGCAACAATCTTAAAAATTCATGACTTTCAAGTTTAAGATTGTCTTACACTTACAAATCAAGTTTGCTTTAAGAAACATGTATAGTGGGTCTCCATATTTATTTAAATGTTGTCATTAATTCATGATCTCTATTATTTTATTTATCTACTTCATAGGTACGCAAAGCAAACATAACGATTCACCTGATGGATAATTATGACATTTCCATTTATGGATAGAAGCACTGAGCGAAGAGTGTTATAATATATTGTAAACACTGAGTTAGTGGCAAACCTTTTAAAGAGAGGGAAATAAAAAAGGGTATTTTAGGCCTTTTTTTTACGTCTGGAGATGCAGTGACGCACTGTCCCCATTGGCAGGGTGTATGTGGGACTCGAGTCTTATTAGACCCCCTACCCACTAATACCAGACGAAACTCCATTCACCGTGAGACCGGGAAACATATTAGGTCCGCGATTCCGTCGGTGCTTGTCTGCTAGAATTTTTATAATTCACTATTAGCGGTGCACGCCAGCACCGCTATCAAGCATCTGCGAACTACTTCAGAGGGAAGAAGGCGGTCAAACTGTCACCTCATCATCCAATAATTTTAGTGTCGGTTTCTGAAAAACATGTTAATTTCATTTTATTTAATAAAGATTTTCAGCCATGGCTTTCAAGGTAGGATAATCTTCAGTGTGATGGAAGCTGGTACATTCTTGCTATTTTTAATACCTTCCCTTTGCTTAAGTTAAGATTCCTTAATAAGGAAAAAATAGTGTCGTCTGCGTCAGTTTAGTAATCGTGCATATACTCGTACATGATAACTAATTGTATAACAAGTATCATATTACTATTTAAAAGTTTCTAAAAGGCAGCAAGGTATTCTTGGAGCCTTACCGACGTCGAGAGTTCCGCAAACATTGCTACATAACACGTTACGTAAGCAACGTAAAAACATGAATGAACTCCATGACGATCGAGATAGCGCGCCCTCCTCGAAAGGGGTATAAAGGAATAATAGTATGAGAGTCCAGATAGGTAGATATGCAAATTAAATACGCAGTTTAAATATTTTTAAATGTAATCATTGTAGTAAGTAATTCAAAGGTTTGTGGATTAGTACATGAAAAAAAAATTAATACCTAATTGTTGGATCAACACAAAATGTATATAGATACATTTAAAAAAGTTTCTAAATACTATTTTAAATTTATATTTTAAAATAGGAACATATATATTTTTCTTGAGGTCCCGTAAATACCTACAGTACAGGTTCACTGCTTACTTGCTTTTGATAAATTAAATTACCTTAGAATATATAGACAGTGACGCAATTCCTTAATGAATACCTATACCAAGTGCAAATTAATAACGCGTACTTAATTTCCTAAATTAGTAAGCAGCTGCGTTCTGAAATTTAACTTGCTACACTGAACCCACAAGTCTTACGCTACGTTGAACCAAGTAAAAGTTGACACTGACTTGCCTTTAAAAGAAACAATTACGTCGAATGACACAGTAGTTAGTGCTTTGGTGTTAAGTCACAATAATGGGTTAAAATTTTCTCGCAGTTAGCGGTTTATGCTGCAACAAAATATTTAAATTAGGTCTTAGCTTAGGTTGTGCTTTGCCGGGTTTAGATTATGCGGCTGTACCTAATTTACCGCTATTTTGCCTTCGAATAGCGTATCAAAGGCGGTCAAGTCGAAGATTATGGCAATTTAGACTACATCATTCAGAGCTCGGCTGAACCTATTTTGCGTAATAATTTAGACGTTCATTCATAAAAATAATACTCGTTTAAACTCGAACTTAAAAATGCTTTATTCAAATAAATCATTAAGTTACACTTTTGAATAGTCAAAACAGAAGTTATTTTTCATGAATCTACCATCGGTTCGGAGGGTTGTTATCTACCGAGAAGACTCCGGCAAGAAACTCGTGTAACTCCTCTTTTCAAAAAATGTGTTTTACTTAGTTTTCATATCATGTCTAATTTATATAATACTAATGATTTTTACGTAGCTGTCATATGTCTAATATAACATAATTGATTTTAATTAACATTATTTTACATGGAACATGCGAGCACTAAGACCAAAAAATTGTTATTGGCCAAATAGTCGTTTACACTGTAATATCCTTTTTTAGAAGGATACTTTTAATTATAGTGTTAAACCTATAAACTGAAGATCGATGATATTTGTAGTACTTTATTATAATACTTTATATGCACATTACCAACAAAAGAGTTACGAAGATTTGGAACAGCAAGTTTGTCTATTCACAGTTTTAATTCTCATAAATCTATTGTGACGTGACTATCATTATATTAATTTCTTTGAAAAGTTCTGATAACCTTCGAGAATCTAGAGAATCGTTATTTTCAATACAATCATCAATGAGGTAATAATATTATTTGTGTCTATTGAATTGACGTTCAATTTAATTGAATTCTGCGTGGTTCCATTAAATTAAAAAAGTTAAATGTGCGGCAGTGTAATGTATCCTTAAACTGAATTTCCATACATTGTTATACACACAATGTATCAGAATAAGTCGTTTTGGCATATTCACAAATATAAATTTGATTCATTAGTCCACGTCACTATTTCTAAGTAATATTTAAAACTAGTATCGGTTTTTTTTTCAAATAATTGGCAACAAATGAAAAATAATCTGCCTTGTATAAGATTTAAAAATGCAATTTACAGTGTAAGCTGAATCTTTAAAGCAGAACAGATATCCCGCCTCACGTTCAGCAGTGTTCGCAATTCTCGAAGGATAACAGGGGAATGCCTTGACCTATTTAAACTAGTTATCTCGAGGTAGGACCTTGAAATCGATTTGATACTCATTGAAAATAGTGTAAGTTACTTACAACTTTATTATTTCAATATAAGAATTTATAAAATGAAACTTAGCTTTAGTACGCAATTTGTTGAATTTCTGTACATATTTTTGCTTTAGTGAACCAAAGATGTTTTTGTTGACTTGTAGGTATTTCTAATAGTACCACTTATATTCTGAATACGTAATGTTTTTCAGGTAAGTTTAATTATAATTAAGGCTCCTGGGCTCGAGATAGCTTAAATTAATATTTTTTATCACCCATCCCATTTTATTAACCATTTCTATAACTGCTTGACTTGTACAATCTTCAACCGACCACGCAAGCAGCTACGTCATCAAAGCATCATTATGTTTTTGATAAAGAGAAAATAAATATTCCATTGCATTTATTATTTTAACAGCATAATAAATTATACCCTCAAAGGTTTAAGATGCGTCACGGGAAAGTGTGGGGGGGTGTCAGCTATGTCGAGGATATCTCTTTGGCACGTGGCTAGAATACCTATTTGACCTATTTATACAATTCGCTACATATGCTCGCATCGTCCAATTGTCTTAATAATGACAACCAATTTGAAGTGAGTGCGCTTTTAGGTTTTGTATCAACTCAGTTTTTATTAGACTTAACCTATTTGGTGTAGCAGTTGTGACGTCGGCTGCTACACCAAGGGTTCGATCCCCGGGCAGTATAGACATTTTTGTGCATTGATTTTTGTAGTGGTGTGGGTATTTTATGTGTATAGTATGTTTGTATTTACAAAAAATTTATATAAGTATGTTTATCCGTTGTTTAGTACTCATAATACAGGCTTCACGCTTAACTTGGGGCTAAATGGCGCTGTATGAATGTCAGTGGATATTATCTATTGACAGGGTCATAGATAATACAAAGAAATAAATACTGTCACTTTCTAACGTTTCTAATGTATGAATTATAAATTTCATGATATGACGATTACATTTAAATAATGACGCAACGCTTACTCGTAGAATTAAAGGAACGTAATTTGGGATTCATGTGATTTATTTTGTTTTCAGTTTAGGAAAATCAAAGAAATTTCACTTGTTCAACCAAACATAATTGTTTTGATAATCAATTCATAAAAAATAATGTATAGAAATGACTTGAGTTTCCAGTTTTACGGATGTAAATAATACTCGACTTTTCGTTTCCTTAAATTTAATTATATTATATAGTGGTAGCTAGGGAAATAAATATCTTTCTTGTTATATAGTAAACTTTGACGATAGATGCTGCATTGCATTCATTAAGTTAATGGGACTGAATTCTGCACAATTTGACAGTTGGTATTCGTAGTATTTACCGTAGATCGTAGCAAGTCCTTGTGAACGTAGCAACTCTGTGTGGTCGTAGCAACTTCGTGTGATCGCAGTAAGTTACGAAATTGTTTGATTCCGTAGAAAGGTATGAACTTAAGCACCATCACGTATAATAGTTTTATTTATTTAAATCAATTTAGTATATTTAAAATGAGTCACGTTGAAAGTTGTAAAACCAAACCGCATTCGGCCTTCGTGGAGGGATCTGGTGCCATTTCCCATAAAGGTAATATGCCTTTCCCATTTGTCGAAAGGCATATTACCTTTAATATGCCTTTCAAAAAGTGTAGTCATTGGGAAATGGCACCAGACCACATGGGGCTTACTACCTACCAATTCTCAAGTGTATGGCGTGTGCATTGCAGTGGGACGATATCGGATGAATAATTGTTGATTGAAATAAATATATAGATATTTACTGACATTCACACAGAGCTTTTAAGCCCCAAACAAAGCATTGGCCTGGAATATGGGTAAACAACGGATAAACATACTTATTTACTTTTTTTTGTAAATAGTAACAGACATGTTCATGCACACAAATGTTTGTACTGTGCGGGGATCGAACCCAGAACCCATGATATAGTAATCGACGTCTCAACCATTACAACAAATGGGTTGTCGAATGAAATGCTGTGCTGAAAAGTTTCTGATGATTCATCGTCAATTAAGTAATCAAAGTAAACTTATCAAGCTAATCCAGTGAAACTATTAATACATGGCAAAATTAAGTACGCTTATCTATATTAAAATGCGGTACTTGTAAAGTTTTAAATGTATTATAACCCTATACCGACTAAAGATTGCAACTGAAATTGCATTATTTATATGGTATGCGCAACCGGGCTTATGTTAATAACATTTAAAAACGACTTTAATATGAAAATGTGGTAAGGAAAGTGCATTAAGACGTGTGCAATTATGCGGTCGTATAATTAACATTATTAAAACAACAGTAGAATATTTAAATATCATGAAATAACCTAAAAACGTCGGTGGCTCAATGGTGTGGACTGTCACCTTCCTACCGAGAGGGCTGAGGTTCAAATCCCGACACGTATTAATGTGTTTTCGAAAAGATATGTACGTTATCCGATGCTCTTACGGTGAAGGAAAACATCGTGAGGAAACCTTCATGCACGCCTGCAAAGAGATTCGAAGGTTGTGTGTGAAGTCGTCCAATCCGCACTGGGCCCGCGTGGACGACTAAGGCCTAATCACCCTATACGGGTAGGCTCGTGCCCCTCGGTGGGGACGTTTAATAAAGCTGATGATGAAGTAAAAACGTGGGAATTAAATATTCATGTTTTATTTAGGCTGGTTGAAGACACCTTGGCTAAAAAAATCAAAGTTATTGAATTAATATGAAGTGAAACTTTTGATATTACAAGATAAAATAAGTTCTTCAAAAAAAGAGTGTAGGTCGCTAGTTTACTATAAAACTCTTGCTTTACAGATCTGAGTTTTCTTTTTTTTATGTTACTAAGTGAACAGAACGATCAAGACGCTCACCTGATGGTAAGTGATACGTCTAACCACAACAGAACGGCGTTGAAAGAGACCAATAACTGATAAACAGTTATTATTCTCCATCAACGCCGCACTGGGCCTTCACCCGAGACAGCATATCTTAGGTCGTATACCAGGTGATTTCAGTAGCTACAGTGCCCTCATCCCGAAACACAAAAGTGTATAGCACTTTCATGTCACGGGACGATATCTGGCACTGCGGTGGGACCTACCTAGACGACTCAGTTTCGAGTCTAATACCAAGTATTACTGTCCACCAAGTAAACAAGTGTGATGACTTATAATTAAATATCTTCATCCCCTTCTTACCTTTGTTTCTAAAATTATTTGTAGACAATAATAAACATGTAAACAATATCGTGTCACATCTGGTAGGTATACCATGACATTGCGACGGTCAAAAGTAACCCAGACTAATAAAAGCATAAAGCGTGTCGAAACGCAATTTTGTACGCAAATAACATTACTGTAGGTTATTCTAACTTTCAAATTGGGGCAGGGACGTCTAAAGTAATATAAGTCTGATAGACACTATTTGGTATTGCATAAGCGAAGCAACAATAGTGGCGGAATAAGGTTCCCAGCTTTCAAAATTTAACAGTCGATTGCTTATTCCAACCATCACAACAGATAGTTACTGGATAGGTGACCAAAAATATTATCTCAAGTCTCATCATGCCTTGCTTGACACGTTAAACCTTGATGTTATGCCATTGGTCTCGGCTACGGTCTCAAGATGGCATTCATTTACACCCACAGTTTCGTTTCAGGCCCGCGCTTTGCCCATATCCATGCTTTGTGGAAGGGCCTGTGCACATTAAAAATGGTTGTTAGACTAATAAACAACATCAACGTACGACAAACTGGAATCAGTTACCATCTGAAATAATCCCTGAGTAATACGACCTGGCGAGTTTCAAGAAAAGAGTGTATGGCCGGCAAAGTCTTTCTTACCCTCGGGTGTTGCAAGTGCACATGGGCGACTACGTCATTTACATCAGATGAGTCGTCTGCTTGTTTGCCTGATATCCCATTAAAACAATTAAGTATTAATTTAAATAGATGAAAGGGAATTTAGCGGGTATAAGAGACCTAACATCTGTTGTCTCGGGTAAAGGCGCAGTGCGGCATTGATTGATGGAGTATTATAACTGTTAATTAGTTGGTGGTCTCCTTCAATGCCGCTCTGTCAGGGTCAGGCGTATTACTTACCATCAGGTGAGGGTCCTGACCGTCCTGTTTACTTTGTAATATAAAAGAAATGTAGTTAATGTCGAGCAGTGGACTGCGATAGGTTTTGAGAGAGAGAGAGAGAGAGAGTGGTTAATTATTATGTGATCTACTCGTATATAAAAATGTACGGTTATGTTTTAAGCTACGATATTTGCTTTCCTTCTTCTATAGTACGTTGAAAATAAAAAAAAAACAAATTGCTCTCTTCACGGCGAGTCAGGTAACCGCGCCAGTTTGGAAACGAGGGCATGTTCATTAAACAGTGGAGGCTTAATTACGCTATATACAACAATGCTACAGAACTGTCCACTAAATATTAAGCTGCGACGCTGCATTTTTAATCTGTGTAGTGTGTACAATTTCGCGAAACTTAGCTCCAAATCTAAACGTTGATTTTTAAACTACATTTTTATATTCTAATTGAAATTACAGGCAACAATTAAATAACAAGTATCATGGCAATCAGTTAGTCGTAAAAAAAATCAATCAATTCGTCAACATATTTTGGTGACATAGTAATGTAGCTGTGGCCAATTTACAAACAAACACCATGGGCTCGATAACCTGGCGACTAGGGCATCCGCTTGAATATTATATCAAGTCCTTCTGTGCATTCGGAGGCTCTTAAGACAAATGTACCTACTAGTTCAAGCTGTCAAAATAATCTAAATTCACACAGCCAACCTAGTCAATTAGACAACCGAATTTAATATAAACGTCTCTCTCCATCATAAGTTGAGGCTACGACTGCCTGCATACCTTCTTGACAATAATGGTAGATTTGCGAAGTATTTTTCTAATTTGGCTGTTGTGTAACCATTTTAAGCTATTATGTAATGTCTTATTTCAGATTTCAATCTCAGCGTACTTTTCGCAGTATTTGTAAGCATAATATTAATTGCGGCAAGTGACCTTTCAAAGGAGCGTCGGTGGCTAAATGGTGTGGACTGTCGCCTCTAACCGGAAGAGCTGAGGTTCAAATCCCGCCACGTACCAATGTGTTTCGGATTTTCGAAATTATATGTACGTTTTCCGACGCTCTTACGGTGAAGGAAAACATCGTGAGGAAACCTTCATGCACGCCTGCGGAGAGATTCAAAGGTTGTGCGTGAAGTCGTTCAATCCGCACTGGGCCCGCGTGGACGACTTAAGCCTAATCACCCTATACGGGTAGGCTCGTGCCCCTCGGTGGGACGTTTAATGAGCTGACGACGACATTTAAAGTACTAATAATCATCATCATTACAGCTTAATATGTACACTGCTGAAATAAGGCCTCCCTTCTGCTACCCGCCACGTTGCCTATAGTAAAACCAAGACTAATAGTGTTAAAGAAAATAATATGATAGATTGGTTACTGAGCATTACCTGATGCTTTGTGATATCGCTTACTCGTGACTCCAAGGAAGCAAGAAATGCATAGCAAACTTTTCAAAAGGGAGAGGGAAAACACATATGGTAAAAGTTTTCAGAAACCTAACTCACTTGACAAAATACAACAAACTCTTAGTAGTAGTAGTAATGTCGTAGTAGTAGTTATATAGTAGAAGTGATAGTTTCTTCCTCTGAGTCTTTGGTATCACTTCGGTAGAGCCGACCCATTCATGACAAAGCATTTCCGAATTAGCAATATCAATCCAATACATATTGTCCATTAAAAGTCCCCACCCAGGGGCATGAGCCTACCCGTAAAGGGTGTAAAGGCCTAATCGTCCACGCGAGCCCAGTGCGGATTGGCCAACTTAACGCACAACCTTTAAACCTCTTCGTAGGCCTGCGCAGGTTTCTTCACGATGTTTTCACTTAAGAGGTAATCAATAACT
This sequence comes from Leucinodes orbonalis, assembly GCA_019425675.1. Taxonomy (NCBI): domain Eukaryota; kingdom Metazoa; phylum Arthropoda; class Insecta; order Lepidoptera; family Crambidae; genus Leucinodes; species Leucinodes orbonalis. The sequence continues at coordinate 8,531 of PQWD01005339.1, read as the reverse complement.
ATTATTATTGAACCGTTTTACATTTTAATGAATCTGGGCAATGAAAGATGAAATGAATTTGAATATCTTAGAAAACTTTTTTCCAAGGTTTAATATCAAGATCAAAAGAACTGACGACAACAAGTATAAAAGCTGAGATTACTTTTCGAATGTATGCTAACACGTGCTTAAGTTACATTTTATACAGTGAAAACATTTTCATTTTACAACCCTTATTTAATCATGTTGGCACAACACACCTTTGAACCGGCCTCACGATGCGCAATTTAGCAATGTGCTTTTTTATGTAATAAAGCTAACTTACTTTGCTTTTAGAAAACATATACGGTATTGTTGAAATTCCTGGAAAAATTTGACATAAAGCATACAGCTATTCCATGGCTATATAAACTTTATATAGGTACTTTTTAAAAATTTAGGCAGGTGCCCCAAATTTGCTATAACCTGTTGAATAATGGCTTTGGCAGCAGTTCTAAACAGGTAAAGTGTGGTATATTTTTGAAGATAGAAAGAGGAAAGGAAATATATTAATTGACTTAAGAAAAAATAATACACAATGACAATAAATAAAATTGGCCAAGCGCTTGTCGGACTCGCCCGTGGAGGGTTCCGTAGCAGCAAGTAACATAAAATAGTGTAGTGCTTATAGTTTCGAAGAAAAAAGGGTGTGACATACAGGCGGACGGATTGACAGACAGACAGACTTGACGAAGCTATAATGGTTCCGTTTTTGCCAATATACTACGGAACCCTAAAAACAAAGTTAACATCATGGAAATTACATAAATAATCAGATCGATCAGTGCCTGCCTCAGCTTATGCTGCTGTGTGTACTTTTCCGAACACGGTCTTCTTAAGGTAATTGTTTGTTTATAACAAAAATCAAATGGAGTGGAGTACAACGGACAATGGAGTATAGAATAGTTCATCCTTGTATTTATTTATTTGGAAAGGTACGCTAACAGTGTATATATTTACATTTTCATCATGTACAGGTTGTATTAGATCTAATATATACACCTATTAAAAGCATACACAGCATTATCGAAAGAAAATTAAAACTTATTTGACAAAATTGATATAACACAAGAATATGAGCAGATAAACTAGATTTTACAATACAATTATAACAATACTAAATAAGGAGAAGAGCAAGATATCACAAAGGAAAGATACCACAAATGTACATAAAAAACGCTTAACTCTCCTGGATGGCGAGTAACTTAAACTTAATTCTTGGCAGCGTATCGTGAAAGATGTCCAGATCATCTAATTTTTTGGTCATTGAGTTATAATGGGAGCAACTTGTAGAAAATTAAATACCATGGTCACTCCATTCATAGTCAATGCGATTGTTGCGTTGAGACTCCATAACGCAAAAATCGCATTCAATTAATGGTTTTATGTAGGTACAATTACATACAGCTCCGTAAAAAAAACACCTAAAGTGAACATAGAATTATAAACCTTAAGGCTCAGTCATAAGCATCAATTACGCGGGTTTAATACCACTTTGACTGTACCATTCATCTTTTATGCACGCAAATTGTAGGCTTTTCACTGAAAACGATTTTCACTTGCTTGCAGAAAAAACAAAATCGCATAAAAATAACGTTGTTTTAGATATAGCTGTATTCAAGAATGCTATTTTCGTTGGTGTATAATTTATTTTGGAAAGAATAAAAAAAATAAGTTTGAGATTTAAAATAAAATTTTGCGAACTCGTAGTGTACACAGTAAAATGATTGTAATTTTAATAGTTGTCTCGGTTGATTACGTTATCATTAAGCGCTTGGTTAAAATACTTGTTTTGTATCAGTATGGGGTTTTCTTTATATGCAAATTATGTTAAGCATTATGATTAAGTTATGACTATAATATAGTAGGTCCTCTATATTTTTTACAGCGACATTTTTTTATTTAGGTTTTATTTATCCATTATAAATTCATATGGTGTTTATCTTCATCCTTTTAGTAATATGGTCTCCTTGTACTTTCATACGGCTTACTGATTTTAGTCACCTATGATTAAGAGACACGCCTGACCATGACATTGAAGGAACTAACAACTGATAAACAGTTTTGTTCTCCATCAATGCTGCACTGCGCCCTCACCCGAGACAACAGATGTTAGGTCTCTTATACCCAGTAATTTCACTAGTCATAAAAATATAAATATTAACTATTGACGATTTAAAAGTATCTGTAAAAGATTTGTTTGAATAAAGATTTGTGAGTTTGAGTTATATTACTAATATCAGAATCAGCAACAGCAACTTCCATAGGATTTGGCCAAAAATACACTATCTATACTTCGAATAGTGTATAACCCTAAGCTACCAATATACATGGAGCTCTAAAAGCGGGTGTAGGCGTTGTGCTCGAAGGTGCTGAATTTAACTTTAATGAGAGCGCATTGCGCCTGGCATTGGCAAGCGTAATCACCTTTAAATATACAAATGGAGACGGGAGTTTCGAGGGGACGGTTGTATTGTATTGTGCAACTGCGAACTATTTAGGAACGGAGATTAGTCGCTCCATTGGGTTTAAAAGGATAATCATAATAAAGATTTTCATAGGCAAAGCATATGAAATCTATATTATGAGGTGCTTAAGTCCCGGCTGAATAGCCGAGCGATGTCAAATGAAAAAAATCGATTTACCTGAAAAAACTTTAAAATATTATTTATTATAAAACATAAAAAAAGTTGCGCTTACTTAACTAATAGCGGACGAGGATTTGGCGATCTATCCCATCGATGGCTTCAGCTGATTATAGATTTTAACTCATTGAAATTTTAGTGTTTTGTTCAAAGATACGTCTTAAACAAACAATAAAACTGAATTAAACTGTAAACATCTTGCGTATTTTTATGTATTCAAATTATATTTTGATGAGTCAAATTGCTAACGAAGCAGAATTATGTACATGTCTCGCTTACAAGCTCATCATTCATTGTAAATATTAAATTTATTCTAAAAGCAGCTCCGGCCCTCTTATTATTCATAGCAAACATGTATTTAAGGTACATAGGTACAACGTAATCAGACGGCCATTTCGAAGTAAATGGGCACACAACACTCGTCTCGTGTCTCATCCGTATGAGATATTACTTTCATTCCACCTCTTGTGACATTTACGTGTGCACTGCTTACGCGAGTTCATATTTCCATATCAAAAATTAAGAGTGGGTTTTTGTGTAACATGAAATAACAATCCATCTGGGATTGTGATATAATTGGACTCGCGAGCGTCAGTGGATCAATGGTGTGGATTGTCGCCTTCCGATCGGGAGGGCGCTGGTTCAAATCCCGCCGCGTACCAATGTGTTTTAGAATTTTCGAAATTATATGTACGTTTTCCAACGCTCTTACGGTGAAGGAAAACATCGTGAGTAAACCTGAGCACGCCTGCGAAAAGATTCAAAGGTTGGGCGTGAAGTCAGCCAATTCGGACTTGGCCTGCGTGGATGACTAAGGCCTATACACCCTCTACAGGTAGGCTCGTGCCCCTCGGTGAGACCGTTTAATGAGCTAATGATGATGGACGCCGTCATCGTTATGTGTTCAACTTCTAACATATTACATTTGGAACAGCCAGCAACCAAGTGGTAAGTTGACACACAGTTGAAATCTGCCGACATTTTCTGTCACGTACGATAACACTTTCGGAATACGTGATTCCGAAGTCTATGTGATATATTCGAAGCGAGGATAGATCACGTCCATAAAACAGAATATTCTCATTTAAACATAAGTAGTATACTCTCGTAGCATCGGTGGCTCATTGGTGTGGACTGTTGCCTTCCGATCTAGAGGGTGCAGGTTCAATCCCGCCTCGGATTTTCGAATTTACGAAATTATATGTACGTTTATCCGACGCTCCACCGGTGTTGGAAAACATCGTGAGGAAACCTGTACACGCCTGCGAAGAGATTCAGAGGATGTGCGTGAAGTCGGCCAATCCCCACAGGGCCCGTGTGGATGACTAAGGCCTATACACCCTTCGCGGGTAGACTCGTGCCCCTCGGTGGGGACGTACCTACTTGAGCTGATGATGAGTGTATTCTTCAATGTTGCTAATATTTATCGGCGATGGTACTACCAGCTGATCCTATCATACTTGTTTGCCTTAAACATGAGTTATAACGGTTGTGCTTACTAAAAAGTGTTTTGATAGACTTATATACGTTTTAGAAGCGTAAGCAATATAGCTCCAAATCTTCCACTTGTATTTATAAAAACCCACAAATGTTTTCATTTGGTCACCTGTTATTTTTGTACGTTGAAATGTCGTACCATTATAATATATGTAATGAGTCACATCGCTGCGTATTTCCAAATCCACCTTCCAAGAGGGTGGATGGTGGTGTTTTCCACATTATTATTTTTCCGTTTATTTTTAAAAGTCGCCAACGAATTTGTCGGTTCTTCAGGTTGTTTATGGTGGTATTCAGGCAGTTTGATGACTCATGTGGTGTAAAGGTTCAGATGTCGGTTATTACCAAGGGTCCCGGGTTCGATCCTTGGGCAGTACAAACATTTGTATGCATGATTATATTTGTTTGTATTGGTCTGGGTGTTTTCTATGTCTTATATACAAAAAAGTATAAAATAAATAGTAAGTAATAGTATTTACAAAAAGTGTATAAGTATGCTAAGTTTGGGGCTAGATGGCGCTGTGTGCGTGTTAGTAGATATTTATTTATTATTAACAGGCGAACGTTCTGCTTGTTGGACAACCTACGAAATAAAAAACTTATCTAGATAATCATAAATTAAAATGTTGATTTTCATGCAAAATAAAACGTTAATTTCTGCACGAACAGACTTAACCCTATGGACAATACCTACCCACCCACTGCTGATAATAGGTGTTATAAATTTCATATACGAATTTGTAAACTATATACTGGAAATCTGGTCTGTGTCGGAGTAACGACCTGGACATTTGTCATTCTGGGCGTACACCTTCATTTGTAAGTAGGTAGTTGGTATATGTTTGCAACCCGCGATAAAGCATTAGGGCGGACGCTTTCTTGAAACCCAAGTTTAGATTGATCTCCCCTTGTATCTCGTATTCTGTGTTTGTTTCTGATTTGGCGGATACTTTATTACGGCGTTTGAATTTAGATACTTTGATTTTTTGTTGTTATATTTACAAACTTTTTTATTCTATTTTATCGAGGTATATTTATTGTGTTTATACTTAGATACACAATGAACTTATTGTTTATTTAAGTGTTTTTTATGAATATTTATGCTTTTAGGTACATTATACCAACCATGATGAATAAATCGTTAAGCTAGTTATGATACGTAAGGATGACAATATGTATGACTCGTAAGGATGATAATGTGTAAGACATGTAAAAATGATAATGTGTATAAAATAATAATGATAATACGATTCTTTAATATCATCGAAATTCTGAGAACTTGCTTGATCCCATACTATTCAATTAAGCATTCAACCTGCCTAACCTGCCTTCAACGTACGTAGCATAGTTGGAAACTCACAACACACAATACATGAATCCAATGTTCACGCGCGTGCTGCGTTCGAGCGGATAAAGAGTCTGAAAAATCTGGTCTTTTCACACAGCATTGCCATGAGTAGGTTTGGATTAACCCTCCGCGCGGGGCTGACTGTGTTGTGGCTGTTTACGACTATAATTTTCAAATTGTAGCTGGGACAAACAGTTAAACATCTGTTTCTTCCTTCTGAAGAAAGGAGGGAACCTAAATAGTATTTGCCGGTTATCTATCCAATAACCGGGCATTGCGTAAGTTGTTTGTTTAGCTCGACCATCAACCTAACGTGCTAACGGTTACACTAACGAGCCTTATGCCAATTCACCAACAATATTATAAACAAATTAGATGCCGAGAACCTCAACAATTAACTATGTATGTGATAGGAAACATGATCATGGACTAAGGTCGAATAACTTTCTGGCATACTTTCCTAAAAAATAAAATGCGATTGTTACCGTCGCACGCAAACGTAACTTTCGTTGCGTCCAATGGCTTAATATGTGACAATATGTATGTAACATTTTTGACAGCTGCAAGAATAAATTTCATTTCGGATAAACTAAACTTCGTGACGTACTTCTTTTTTGGAGACTTACCTTTTAATATTAATAAATTCCATGTAATAATGGTAATTCCATTCATTTAAACAAATTTTCAGAAACATTATCTGTTTAATTTAAGCTACAGTGTCTGATATCTATTCTGAACTGAACGATTTCCCAGATCGTGGCTGACTTCTTTTCTAACTTATTAATGGGTATTAGTCCCGGCAATAGATTATTAATAACTTAATTCCATTCGGTCTTGTCATAAGTCCCAAAGTTACGAAGTTGGTTCTCTGAAGACGTGACATCTGTACTAGCTGTAATCTTTGCCAAATTAATTACAGTTACTTCGCGGACTTCGGGAAAAACTGTAACTACTTCCAAGTTTGATTCTTAACGAATATGGCGATATCTAGTTACGAGAATAGATACGACAGAGTTTTGGTTTATTTCCTTATCATAAGAGACGAGTTGTTTTCAATTTTCACCGACTTCTAAAAAGGAGGTTACTCAATTCGACCGTATATAAACTTTTTAGGGTTCCGTAGCCAAATGGCAAAAAACGGAACCCTTATAGATTCGTCAAGTCTGTCCGTTCGTTCAAATATCACAACCCCGTTTTTCTCCGAAACTACACCACACACTACACTGACTACACTATTCAAACTCTGTAATATGTATTCTTTGAACCGGTAGGCTATTAGGTTAAATTTTTTATGTTTGTTGGCGGATATCTCCGTTGTTTATAAACCGATTGTGGTGATTATGTTTTGTTGGAAAGAGGATACTCAGAGGTGGTTCCAAGCTAAGGAAGCCAAGGTTTGATGTAGAGAGACCAGATAATTCGAACTTTTAAACATCGACACAGAGCGACTATTACTTCATTGCTGTATATTTATTCTAGTGATTATTTTGATAACAAAATATTTTTAGCAAAAAATACCGAGTTTAAATTTTGAACCAACCCACCCGCACTGGGCCCGTGTGGACGACAAAGGCCTTCACATCATTTACACGTAGGCTCCTTTTAAAAGTACGCCTGAAATAAATATATAATAATGATGTAGTTGTTGCTCGCTCCGTTTGCCAAGCGTCAAGATAATGCCAAAAACCACTATAATGCAGTTATTAGTCATTCTTATATATAATAAAATTTGGTTGATACAAAATACAATATAGTTTACTACACAACCTTATGAAATATCCTATTTAAAACAACGCAAACACTACCAAACCCATTGTTTGTCCCAATCAATAAAGGGTGTCAAAGAGAGAGATCTATAACGAACTTAACAAGTTAATAAAACTTTATTAATTAAAATTGTCGGGGAATTTCGGATTTGAAATAGATAGAACAGGTACGCTAATTGCCACGCCCGAGAACAAAAGGCGTATTATATTTAATAGCACTTAGAGAAATAAACAAGGGATGTTATACCGTAACTCGATTTAAAGTGTTGCTGGAGATTTATTTGTTGTTGGGATAATTTAACTGTGTTCACGTACCAAGTTTCTTCGTAAATCTAGTCAAGAAATAGAAGTTTGTTTCATATACAAACGAATAGTTATGTCTATCACGCAAATTCGATTAGTTTAAATTTAACAGTGGTTCTTAGACTTAGACTCTATAAGTCTATTTTTTGCAATCATGGCAGTAGTTTAGAGTAAAATAAAATTAATGTCACCACAGATACTTTACTGCGGACAGTAAGACGCAGCATAGGTAAACAAATTTAGCAGGGTACGGAGGTTATTTTACTCATTTAGCCTAACATGTTCTGTCTGCTATGTCTAACAGAGTATAAGGCTAATTCAATCCAAAGACAAATGAGATAAACCAAATCCTTTTTACCATCGTGAGGATTGTGTGTTTTGGTGAATCGTCACTACCTCTACCTGGTGCCGACAGTGAGTGTATGTACTAGGTAATTCACGTGCATGCGGTATCATCCTTGGTAGGAGGTGACTCATATTTATTTGGCTATCATTGTGGCTATAGTGCACGACTCCAGACTGTACTCGTAAGGTTTCGACATAGCGAAGACACACCAACTGTCTGTATACATAACCGTTCATATGTGAGGTCGTGGGACGCTAAGGCCTATATAATTAGGAATTTGTGTCTTCTATGCTAGAGCTTTTGTATGACCAGTCCTAATTTTTATGTAGCTCAATAGTAAAAAGGCGGTATAACCATATTACTATTGAACTGATACAGTGTGGTTCTTTCATCAATACTTCAGCACTAAACAGCAACAACCTATAATGTGTATGGAAGTACTAGTTTTACGAGTGAGTGTAAAATGAAAGTTTGTATTTTAATTATGTTATTCTGAAAAAATTCACGTTGGTCTTATCAGAGGTCGTACAAATAGGGGCCTGAAAAGTGGCAAATGGTTCCAGTAAATGATGGTACGGTAGTGTTAGCCGTACGGTATGGTATGCTGT
>PQWD01005338.1:108717-154570 GCA_019425675.1 Leucinodes orbonalis | reverse complement strand
TGTTTAGCCTACTAGCGGCAAATTTGTAAATCCGCCAATGAATAAGATTCCTCCGAGGTACAGGTATTTTAAATAAATAGCTAATCTTTATACAAAATATTTCGATTATTTTCTGTTCAATTCATTTTATTCCAACATTTTTATTAATCGTCCTAAATCTGTTATGGATTCAAATATGTACATTTTTTATAGGTGTCATTCTAGCATTAGGAACGTAGGTCATCTCATAAGTGTGTCGTAACGCTTACAGAAGTAAATGAGAAATTAAACTATAAGCGGTATGTACCTATTCCATATTGCTAACCTTATCACGGTCGTAGAGACATATTATCGAACATAAAGTATTTGAAATAATTGCATGCGCAATAAAAAGATTTTAATACTTCAACTTTTAACACGGATGCGCCCGATCCAAATGTAACAAAGTGAATTCTTTGCTATGACGTTTAAACCAGGCGAATCTTCATTAAAAATTATATATAAAAATGTTATTGGGCGCCTGCAATTAATTCAAATACTTTGTTCGATATTACATCTGTCGCACATTTTTTTATACTACTTTTGTGCTAAATTCTTCACAGATGACCTAATTTGCAGTTTGGTTTGCTGGAGAGGATGCTCCGCAGGAGTTAAAATTAAGTTTTTGTGCTCTTAAACTACAGAAGCACAATTGTGAGGTTGCACTAATCATGCACAATTGTTTTCACCTAGAGAAATCCGAAATTCGTTAACTGGCCTGCTCAAGAGTATGACACGACAATTGTACTCTGCCATCCACACCACACAGCTTAACATGGTAGGAATGAAAAAACTATATGTTGTTTTTAGTTTATTTTACACTTAAAATTACGCAGACAGTACACAAACACCGCCTACATCCTTGATTTTCTTTTTCTGCAGACTTCGAGAAAAATTTAGCTTTCACTATGACAGGCTGCTTGGGAAGTTTGCCTTTGCCAAGTAATTTGTAGTATCCCTGGAATAAAAGCAAATAAGAAATTTTAATAGGTATGATCAGACAAAACCAAAACATTTGTGCATATCTATGTAATAAAATAAAATTGTTAGGGTCAAAATGCAATTAATTATAATTGAAAGACACAATGACCCTCACTTTCTTGCCAAACAACAAAAAGTGGTCTGGCTGACCACTAGTTGTTGTGCGTAGGATCAATAAGGCTCATTACCTACTATTTCATAGTGCTTATTTTTGATCCTTGTCATGGATAACTAGTAAGCAATATAAAATAATAGCACCTAGACTTAGAAGTTTGCTAATAATTGTAAACATTTCCAAAATTTTTCAAGATAGATGATATTTGAAGTAAACATATAGGCTCAAATGTACTTAAATAATGAGATTATGCATAGAAACTTTAATATTACACTTCAACAATAAGTTATTCTCAACATTCTTTAGTAATCATAAAGAGATTCACCCCGAGAGTTCAAGTAAATTTTATTTGTGACAACTTGCTTTGCTAGTTCAGGGAAGTCCATCCAAAACAATAAATTAGTTAATACTTTTTCAGTCAAAATCACAACACAGCTAGCCGTAAGATTATTTGTAAATAACATTAAACTTGATATGACATTGAATTATATAGCTATATACAATTATTTGACATTACTTTGTTGAAATTCCACAAAATAGTTTTTTTGGTCAATGCACAACTGTTTGTGCAAAAGGCAAAAAAGAACTATTTTAATTAATTTCTATCAAGGGTAATTGAGAATATTGGCAATTATTTTTGACAATAATAGAATTCATCATCATCATCAGCTCATTAAACGTCCCCACCGAGGGGCACGAGCCTACCCGTATAGGGTGATTAGGCCTTAGTCGTCCACGCGGGCCCAGTGCGGATTGGAAGACTTCACACACAACCTTCGAATCTCTTCGCAGGCGTGCATGAAGGTTTCCTCACGATGTTTTCCTTCACCGTAAGAGCGTCGGATAACGTACATATATTTTTCGAAAATACATTGGTACGTGTCGGGATTTGAACCTCAGCCCTCCCGGTAGGAAGGCGACAGTGCACACCACTGAGCCACCGACGCTCTATAATAGAAGTGATGATTCAAAATTCACCATATATATTACTTAAGGACTGTTCCCTGTCCCCGTTCATCACCCCTAGCTTTGTCCCCCCCCCCCCTGAGTGGATTTTTTTTTTAAATTATCTCACTTGTCACCCTTAATAAAATTTTATGACTTAATCAACTCCACAATAACAATATTTTTCCTTAAATTACTTTTTACCCTTCAAACAACTAATCATTTACAATTTATATGACATTATATTGTTAAAAAATGTACTAGGAGATAAAGTTTAATTAGGGGTGACAAGCGGGAACAACCGTTACATAATAAGCCTTTTGCTTCTTACGAAGTAGGTAGTAAGAGCCTGATAATGCCTTTATTTTATTTAACATTAAAACAATATTTGGTTTAACCTGTCATCGCCCTGTGACCTGATATTGAATACAACAATAGTTAAATAATTGTTTAAATAAAAAAGTCTGGTGTAATGTAAAAGTAAGAGTTCTTATTTAAATTGGGGCTAGATGGCACTGTGTGAATGTTTGTTAATAAATATAATATATTTATGTTATAATATATGTCTTATTGTATTTGTGATATTTGTTATTTTAATTTGTTTAAAAAAACTATTCAATATTTTTTTTTCTCTTGTGATCACTAGTCAGTCTCACTTGCAAGTAGGGTTGCCTTTTATTTTTGCATTAAAAGTACATTGGTACAAAAAAATTACAGAGTATAAATGTATACAATAAATTTTTATTTTATTTATATTAAAAAATACATTTTTTATTGCATTTTGTAGTTGTTATTAAAGATTTTTTCTATTTTTTTTTGTCCTACATTTATAATTAGTTGAATTTGTTTATGGTGTAATAAATATTATATTCCTAACAAAAACCCCTATTTAACAAGTTAATAAAATATAATACAGTCATAAATAAAAATGTTTTAATTAGTGCTTATGAGTATAACATTAAAATCAGCATTTTCTAATCAAATTATGCAAAATATTTTCGTGTTTTTCTCAAGTATAGAGTACAATTACATTAAATTATTTATTACAAAGTATGGATGGCCACCCACCCTACCTGCAATGTATGTAAAACAAGATAGTTTTCTTTTTCAAGTCAATTTCGAACTTTATGGGTAAAATGTTTCATGTGCATGAGATTATATAAAAAATAACACTTACAGCTTTAACAATGTTGATCACTGGGACCTTGTTGTCAGAGGATTTGGCATACTTAAGACGGGTCTGTTCTGATACCAGAGTCCACAGCTTGTCAAGGTTGAGGACTGGGGCAGAATTCTTTATTCTTCCTCTGATGGAAATTCCTCATTCCAAGCTGAAATTCAAATTAAGATTGTATTAATTCTTGAATAAAGTTGTGAATAAAAAACAATTAATGGAAAGTATATATTATAGGATTAAGGAGATATTAAAAACAATTTTTCGAACAATATACATATATAAGGTTAGCACATAGTAATTTTATTTAGCCCAAAACACCAGGTATAAAATAAGCTTACTTTGCCAAAGTAGCCGGGATGGTACTTGTCCATGTTAATTCTGTGGTGGTGCTCACCACCAGCGTTACCGCGACCTCCAGGATGCTTGCGGTGTTTACCTGAAAAGTTTGAATGTAGAAGTACCAGTGATAGCCATAAGATTTCAGGTTATATTTTCATATGGTGAAAATGTATATAAAACAATTCTATTTAAGAATGAATCTTACCTTATATGAAATAATATCAATCATATTCAACTTATTTACTTCTTTATTTTTAAGGAAACGTATTTAACGACAGGTTGGATATAACTATGAGGTTAAGTGGATCAAGTGGAATCATTTTTTGTAAAACAGGATTCTATATAATCAACTCACCGATACGACCATGTCCATGGCTTACGTGTCCTCTCAGCTTCCTGGTCTTCTTCTTGGAGGTGGCCTGTAGAATAACAACCAAGTTTCGTTCATCAATTTCATTTTTGGATTATTTATGAAATTATTACGAAAGTTGCAAAACTTTCACTTTTGAAGGCCTAATAGTGATAAACTGCAATACTTTAAAGAAGGATTATATAGATTTTCGAAGATTATTTGTACTTAAAAATTAGGAAATAAACACCAACCATATTTTCGGTATCCGTCAAACTTTAAAGAAAGAAATTCAGAGACAATTGTACTCTATGAGGACTCTATGACTTTTTAAACTTATAGGTCTTGGATCTTGTACTTTCAGTCAAATCATAAATGTTTCTATAGTATTTTTAACATTTTTAATTTTAATGCTTTAAATAAGTATCTATAATATTAATTTCCTTGCAAAAAATAACATTGTTAAATTAAATTAAGCTTCCGAAATGTAAAGAGAACATTTATGTTTTTTTCTTGCAGTTGTACATTATCCCTTTGATTTAATAAATTAAAATTGACGATTCTGTACAAAGATAGACTTTACATACTCTTTGGATAGGATAAAAAATGTTATTGTTCATGTTATTTAAAAAAAAATGTAAACTAAACATAGAGTCTGTTTCACGAAAGAAGTCCCGCAGACGTTTCGCCACTGTCGCCAGACGGAATGATACCAGTACTGAGAAAAATATTTACCTGCCTTAATTTAAGGACAATAATCAAAAAATATATTTAATATTAAAATAAAATAACTTATATATTTAATACAATAAAGAAACAAATACATTTTGGATATGTTGTCATTTTGAATTTACTCTTTAACTCGCGCAGTTGCATATATATTCACAGACACTTTAATTTTTTTTTTGTGTCTGTAATCAAGGTGGTTCATATGTAATAAATTAAAATGTTCCCTGCTTCTTAAATCATTGTGTTTTTGTTATGGTGATGTATGATCAAATATTTTAAGTTACTCTGGCAATAGCTGAAAATCCGAGATTCACTCTTTGAGTGTTTATTATACCGAGCTATTGCCCTTTTGCACGAAATTTATGTGTGGTGTGCAGTTTAAGTATAATAATATTATTAATGTTTTGTCTTAGTGCAATTAAACGATTTATCTATCTTTACTTATAGTATGGCTCTTTTGAACTTGTCCCTTATTTACCCAATGTTGGCGGGCTGTTCGCATATATGAAAATAGGGAATGCAAATCTCGCGAGATTGGGGTTTAAGCGAGATTACTAATAATAATATTGCGAGATCTCTCCAATTTCGAGATCCCGCGAGATTAGCAGTTTGGTGTTTTTTTTTTCAAATAATCACAGTATTTGAATAAATTATGAAATAAAAAATAACTCCAATAAAGATTATAAGATAAAAATATTTTTACGTTTTTTTCCATAAACTTTATGGTATCAAACATTGTTTGACGTATCTAATAAACTTCTAAGTAGTAAACTGTGACATACATATCTATCGAATAACAAATGAATAAAAAATCTTTTAGTAATAAAGCAGTTCTTTCATAACAACCAAAACAATTAAAAGTAAAAAAAAATAAACTTATTATCTAAGTTCAGTTGATTACTAAGCGGAGTTATTTTTATCAATGAAATGAAATTACCGGTACTCAAACGATCCATTAGATATTATATATTACAGATTAATTCACAACATAAAACCAATCAAATGAAAGATTTGTTCAGTTTAAATCAATGAACGCATTAAAGATAATTATATCAGATGCCGCTTTCTTACTTTTTTGTGTTGCTAGTATGTTTTTCCGACCCATTTGCAATTAAATTATGAAAATAATAGCAATTTAATTTAATTTAAGATACCTAATTTCGATTACGTCTTAATTATTTTTGAATGTTGTCTCTTATAATAAATTAGACAGTTCAAAATTAAAAATCCAATCAAATCGGCAAAAAATATTTATATGGCAACTCTACAAAGCACCTATTATGGCGGCGAGGCTCTTGCAAAAATGGATGGACGGTATTAAATCACCTTGTTTTTATTATTCCGCTAAATAGAATGCTTTCGCCTTGAATAAAATATCTTCAACTGTTTTTTTTAACAACTTTTGTGACATTAATAATCCATATAACGCTTTGATGCACCTAAAAACTCATCGAAATCTATAACAACAAACAAATTCTTAGAATTGACCAAGGACAATATGGCCGATCCTCGGAGGAAAAAAGATAGGAGAAGTTAGTTATTTTGCTATTACCCCTCTGCCCAATGCGATGGATTCGAAATCATACGTAAATATATTAGCAAACCAACAGCCAATAGTATTCAAACGCTACCAGTACGCGAGTCTGAACGGAGCTCCAATAAAAATGCCGATTTGTGCCGTATTTTCTTGTTCCAAGAGATCTAGAACTTCGAGTCTTAAAAAGGATGGCGTAACATTTCATTTGTAATTTTTTTTTTATTCATTTTACCTTAAATTTAAGAAAAATAATCAAAATTTCTTTTTTGAAATTTTGAATTTACCGCTTAAGAAATGACATTTGATGGTGTACCGAGACTACAACGCACTCCTCACGAGACTAGCGCGCACTCCCCACGAGACTAGTTTTAGGGTTGCTAACTCATAGTTTGAATGCATTTTTATTTATGAGCGCCGAATGAAAATAATAATTATCGTTACATTTCGAAACTAACTTATTCATTGAAAATGTATCGAATAGCGTCAGTAAATGTCAAAAATACAAAAATATATTTGTATTACATTTAAATTTTATAGCGGCTTAATTATAGTCCCGAATTAAACAAAATTTGTTTAAAAGGTATTTATTTGTTATATCATGTATATCCACTATCGAATTCGTTTTTAATATGATTTGATTTATTAGATCAATAGTTTTAAAAAATAATTTACATGTTAAAAATCAGGGATACGCAACCCTATGTGGTTGAAACTCGGCACGCTAGAGTCAGGGTGTTGTCGAAAATTGTTATCGATATTTCAAACTTTGGTTTTATAGTTGAGCGAAAGCAAGGTTTCAACTTTTTTTTAATAATACAAATACATTTGGCTAATAATATGAAATCACATAAAATTCTTAATTTTTGTATGACGTTTTGACCATCATGCAGCGTCCATTTTCAGATTTTTTTAAAAGCTTTTGTGTACAAATACGAAATAACAGACCCCTTTAATATTATTACTGATGTCTCTTGATTGATGAATACTTCGTGATTAATAACAGAGCGATTATAATAAGATACGTTTTTGTTTTTATATAAGATAAAAACTAAATCAATAAACTATACCTGTATCCCTTTGTAAAAGTATGCAACGGATTTTGATTCGGTTTTTATTTATAGATATTTTATTTATAGGATGATTGAAGAGGAAGGTTTACATGTATAATAAATCCATTAAATAGTGGAGAAATACTGTTATTTTTGAGGTTTCTAATATTATGTCGTAAATAATTACTTTTTTAAATTTGAACATACATACGTATATATTTTTAAATAATAAAATAGTTTCTACCCGCGGGTCTACCCACGAAGAACTTGACTGTGTTTACCAATGCTGGCTGAGCAGCTTAGTCTCTGCAGTTTACATATACCGAAACCTAACCTGGATGAAATTATTATTCGTATGTTCGGATGCACAATAAATAGTTAATTTAGATTATTGGCATAGTGCACCTTAAAACTCAATTTAGAAAATATGGACACCCTTTTATAAGCTTCTAGGCCCAAAACTTTGGTCCAATTTTAACAATACAATACAAACTTTCATCGAATTTTTCATACATTTAAATGTTAGACAAAATCTATCCCATGTAACAAACAAAATGATTTAAAATAATTATTAAGAATATGTTTAATAAAAATTCCTCAAAACATCGATATCGATACTTTTTTTTCCGTCTCTTTGTACAATTTTCATTTCAATGTGTTCGTGCAGTTCGCTGTACGTTACGGTCGTTTACTGTAACTTAAATGTGTGTGTGCCTAAAAGTGCCACACTGATATTGTTTTGAACTTGTGTGTTGTGTAACGACACAAATTTATTTTGTGCCTGTGTGCGTGAATTTTCTATGTGGTATTGGGTTTCTCCCCCCCGCCCTACCTCAAAATGTGGCAGAATTATTTGTTCGTAACTTATAGCTGTTAACGGCTCCCGTCTTTTTTCCTCCGAGGGCCGATCTGTCAAATTTAGTTCCACAAATCGCCGCGGGACTTCTTTCGTGAAACAGACTTTAGACTTTCCTCCAAAACAGTTCAACGATCACTTTGAGTTCTTTCTAGAAGTCCGCGTAAGATTTCAGTGAAGTCCTTTATCTTAACAAATATTAATGATAAGGCATTATAGTGTACGACTTTAGCCCGTTCTAATAGGGGGCGATTAAAAAACATTTACTTTCATATTGTCTTTGAACAATTCGTGACGTAAACCATGAACTCTATTTACTCTATTTAGTACGTTTCCAGAAAATGGTCGGATTGAATGTCGGAGTTTACTCTGACACGTATTTTGTTAAAATTCGTAAACAATTTGTGAAAACTTTAGTATGTCCGCATTTATTTAGTTCTAAGTGAGTAAGATTGACTGTGTATACATAAGAATGGAGTTTCGAGAGACACTGTTGGCTGCTCAAAGAAATCAACAACAACAATCATCTGTGAGTTGAATACTCTATTTTACGAAATACTTTTTCTAGTTGTAATGTTTTCAGTAACTTAATTTACTTAGGATCAATAGATTAGCTATAAGTATATCGCGTTTAATAATTATTTAGCTTCAAGTTCAGGACTGACTTCTGCCATTAATCTTATAGTTGTTGAAGGTACGAGTTGTAATATGGTGTTGTTATTATCTTTCAGGAAAGAACATTTTATAAAGCAAGGTTTGACCCTCCAAAGAAAGAGCAGAAACAAAAAGACAGATTATCAGCTAATATACAAAAGTTTTTGGCTAAGAAGGATGAAGAGGAAAGGCAAAAGAAGCTCGAAGCTCAGAGGAAAAAAGAAGAGCTACTCGCGATGCGTGACCCCAAAGCCCTACGTAAAATTCAAAAGACATTGAAGGTGATCAAGTCTGCAAATAAGTCTGTAATAGCAGATGCAATTGATCGTGATAATACAGCTGTAACCCGTGATGGACCTGACCAACCTGACCAGGATGATTATGGCTATGAGTCTCAAGAAGCTGCAGCCCTCTATGAAAAAATGATGCAAAAATACAGTAAAATACCTGATGAGCCAAAGTTTCCTGTAAGCAGTAAGTTACTTAAATTAAATATGTAGTTAGATATTGTTTTTCTATTGTTTTATATGATTAATGTACAATATCAAATCAACTTTTCAGCCAGTTCGGTAAAAAAAGATTTAAAAGGAACAATGGAGCGTGTCAAACATGCTTTACAGCATGAGGATGACCCAGTGCCACATAAGAGAAGACGAAAAGGGGGAACTGGAGGTGAATATTTGCTTATTTAATTGTAGTCAGTCTTTTAAGCATTGTTTTTATAGAACTTACACTAACTAAATTAATTTGCAATAAATAATTTAATGGATCACCATGTCCTGCTTCACTTTTAGATAAAGAAGACAGTCCTAGCATATATGAGCCAGAGAAAGATAAGAAGAAGGATGAACAGTCCAAATCAGACAAACCTAAGTTCAGGAAACCTCTACCGCCTCCTATGGACTTCAATCAATTGCTAAAATTGGCTGAACAAAAGAAAGCTGAGCCTATTGATGTACTAGCAAAAAAAGTTGTAGCAGAACAGGAAACTGAGAGACCTATGACCAAGAAACAAAGACGGGAATATGAGGAGGAGATGGCACGCAGACAAAGACGCCAGCAAAGATTGGAAGCAGAAAAGGGAGGAAAACGAAGTAAGAAAAAACATTCTCTTTTCTCAATATTTCTGTTATTATCAGTGGTTGAAGTAGGTATATTGAATAATACTATATCTTTCTTTTCGAGAGCGTCGGTGGCTCAATGGTGTGGACTGTCGCCTCCTACCGGGAGGGCCGAGGTCCAAATCCCGCCACGTACCAATATGATTTCGAATTTTCGAAAAACATATGTACGTTATCTGATGCTCTTATGGTGAAGGAAAACATCGGTTGTGCGTGAAGTCGGCCAACCCGCACTGGACCCGCGTGGATGACTAAGGCCTATACACCCTATACGGGTAGGCTCGTGCCCCTCGGTAGGGATGTTTAATGAGCTGATGATGATCTTTTTTTTCATAATTTTTTGTATTGTATGTCAATATTTAATATAAAGATTAGAATTAGAATATATAGTTATCTGTTGTAATTGTTGTTTGTGTTGTATTGGAAGTTAATTTAATCAGTTTTCCTAACTATTGGTCATAGATGACCTTGTCAGCTTCACTGAGCAAGTGAAAAACTTTTAGTTGTATTATATTACATCTTGATTATAGAGGTATAAATATTATTTTTTGTAACAGTGGTGTGGTAATTTTAAATAAAATTGATAATTTTGTTTCAGTACCAAAAGAAGAAAAACCTGACAAAGAGAAAAGGCCAGAACCAGCAGGTTTTGGAAGAATTCCTAAAGTTGGTGAAAGGGCCTCTAGTGCTGTGAGGAGTGATAATGCTCGAATATCAGAAAGAGATAAACACAATATTGAGAGTGAAAAGTTGATGAGGGAAATAGAAAAGGCCAAGCTAGAAAAGGAAAAGGCTGAAAGAGAAAGAGATAGACTAGAAAAGGAAAGAGCAGAGCGAGAAACCGATAGATTAGCCAAAGAAAGGTTAGAGAAATTGAAAGCAGAAAGAGAGAAAATCGAAAGGGACATAGAAAAATTAAATAGAGATAGAGAAAGATTGGAAAAGACCAAGTCAAAACTGGAAAATGGTATCCAAACGGAGAAGTCCAGTAAAACTGTGTCTGATAAGTCAAAACTTATTTCTAAGGACCACACTGGCAAACAAGTGGCAAAACAAAATATTGATATAAAGAGTCAGAATACCTACAGAATAGACAAAAATTCAAATGATAGGAAGTTTAGCATACCAAACAAAAATAGTGAAGGTAAATATCCCAATGGTGATAGTTCTCAAGGAAAAGCTCTTCCAAAATCTAATTTGCCACAAAAAAATATAAACAAAGATAAGGAGTTACTAGCTAAACAGAAATCAGTTACTACTAATGGATCTCTAAAGACCAATGGTAAGATAGATTATAATAAGAGACCTGGGGAACTTGGTAAAGTGCCACCCAAAAGACCTGAAGATAAACTATCACAGGGCAAGCTACAAGCTGGCCCAAGCAAACCCAAAAACATATCTAGTTTTGATTTTGATAAACATATCAATTCTATTGGAGCAAAGAATGTTAAGCCAAATGGAGCACGTCAGTTTCCACCTGGCGATGTCAGAAGAAAACAGCATCCAGACGACAGGAGGAAACCAAAGCGTAAGTTATTTAATAACATTAGTATGTTTACGATTAACACATTTCAACAACTAAAAATCTTTTATTTTAATAGTTGTGTCAATACTTTGTTTAACAATGTTATACATACACTTAACAAAAAATAATTAAAATAAATTTTGTTCAGATCTTGTCCACAAGTTTCTATATATAAAAAACAGATTTTAAGGATCCAGTTCTTCCACATCCAGAAATGATAACAATGGCTTATCTGGAAGATATTTCTCAGTTCATATATGTAAAATAATAAAAGTTTCCCCTTTGGCTACTCAGCAGTTTTTAGTTAGCCTTAGCAAGCAACTAATTGCAAAGTTGTCATTTTGCGAATCAATGTTCCGCAAACTTTACATCTCATATATTAATTTCTTCATGTATGTATTGTCATTTGGCAAAAGAATATTATCATTTTTTTTCCTAACTCTTTTTACTTAAAAATTTTCCTTTTATAATGTAATGTGATTGCTTAGTCTAAAGATATAATTCAATTTATGGTATGGCACCATATCATTTCTTCAATTTTCTTATTAATAACATGTTTTTGTACCCTGTTGACATGTCAGTATGTCTTCTAAAAATTTAATTATCTAATGCATTTTTGAAATGGCTGCTTGTCGTATGCATGTGTTTTGATTCCCTTGTTAAAGTAATAGTTTTCATAATGAATCATTAACAAATGATGCTTGTGAAATGGTAACTAGCTCATGAATTTTGTATCAAACATTAGAGATGCTAATTTAAAATTTGAAGTGAAGGTAATATAATTATGTGCTCATTTTCACAGGTCGTTTGGATTCCGATTCTGAATATGATTCCGAAATGGATGATTTCATTGATGACGGTGATGAGAACATGGATTACTCCACTCACATCAAAGAAATCTTTGGATATGATAAATCTAAGTGAGTATATATTGTGTTAACCTTATTTAATATATGGGACATATCTGGAATTGTTTTCTTTTACCTTTGGCATATTCTCTTCAATTAATTTATTATTGTTTTTTAAATTATTCCTATTTTATATGACATGATTTCATTTATACTAATTACAATTAAGGGCCTAAGTTCGAACCTTCACGGCAAAAAGCCACTTTGTTCGCGATTTTACCCAGTTAGAATCGCACATTGCAGGCATAGATATTCACCTGATTGTTCGAAAAGAAAGCTGTTCCGGCAACAATCTTGGAGGGGTAACGTAAACACCCACCAATGGGTTAGCGTGTTGGTTTATGACCCAATCTCACCCTGGCCATGCTGTGTACCATGATAGGCCTGTCCCACTGCAGGGACTTTTAAGGCTAGTGAAATAATGACATTTTATGCGCATAGATATCGGGACATAGATGATGATGACGACCCCACCATGGAGTCTAGCTTCGCGAGACAACAACGCGAAGAGTACATCAGCAAGAAGCTAGGTAAGTTTTTGAGCTCCATCAAAAGTCAATTCACTTTTTCAGTACCTTACTATAACCGGCTCTTACGGATAAAATAATGTTTGATCCTATCTATAGAGAGACCCCGAGCATATCTCGCTCCATTGCGCGGTGCCTTTGAATTTTTGAACCAATTCCGCAATCAGTGTCCACGTCTCAGTTGTTTATGTTAGTATGTGTAGAACGGTTTGCTCAAAGACTGTCTTCAGACGAGTTCTGAAATGGAGACCAAATCCTAGGACGTCCTCCGTCCCGATGGACCGACGACTTGCGAAAGGTCGCTAGTGGAGGCTGGATGAGAAATGCGGTGGACCAGAATATCTGGTGCAAAATGGGGAAGGCTAATGTTCAACAGTGGACTGCGATAGGTTGGAGAGAGTCCTCTAGTTCTTACGATAGGTATTTATTTTATAAATAATAAAAAAAAACATAATGTTAATTACAATAATTAATCTTATAAAACTTTTTTGTACAAATACGCATAATACAATAATATATATAGCAAGCTAAAACTATGTCCAGTGTTGCAATTATATATCACACCACATCCAATCTTGCCGAGACCTCTTTTTATTAACGTTTTAACCATCACACAACTTCGAGTATTATGCGTAAACAATTATAATAACTACGAAGAAATAACGGACCATTTTATATGTATTGTTAAAATTTGCAGGTATAATGGAAGATTTGGAAGACATGAGAATGGAAGCGATGGAAAAGAAAAAGGCAAAGAAGAAGGGGCGGCGTATCAGCGACACTGACGCGCCCGCCCACGCCTAGCGCCTATCTGGACCTTGCGACCATATACAATTAGCTCACCTTGACAAGTATTTGTTGTCTTATTACAGTTGCTAATTGTGATTATTCATAATATTACTTAGGTTTTTATGTCCAAGAAGATGGTTTACGCTTTGGGACGTATTTGTTAAATTATAAGGGACAAATATGGAACAATGTTGCATGCAGTTATTGCTGCTGGGATATGTATAATATTTTGATTGTATATGACCAATGTGATTTCTAATTATCGAGGATACTTTGGAAGAAACTACAAAATGTTACTTTATTTATATATCCTTAAGTCAGAAGCATTTTTTTTTATGATTTATTTTTTAAAATACAGAAGCCCCTTAATAACAATGCACCTGATAAAATATATTTCTTGGGTTTATAGAAATGTGTCGAGTACCGGCCTGGTATTATATTTTTATCTGTATTCATAAGTGCAAAATAGTCTTTGGATATAGAAACCGTAGATCGTGAAGATAATCTTGGCTAACGGCAAATTTATATTGGTCTCATATTAGTAAAATATAGTGTTTATTTGTGTTATTTTTTATTTCTGCAGCATTGTATATGAAAATAAACAGTGTTGAATAATAATTATGTTGCCGAAATGATTTCGTTTAATTGGAAATTACTTCGATTGTGAGAAAAGTCTAAACTGAAACAAGAATACAAATGGCAAACGTTTCAGGGATATTTCTAAAATGTATAGGAATGATATAAGTCAGTGACATCACTTTTCTTTAGCATAAGTCGGTCTCATACGGATTGCGATATTATTTGTTTGGATTCCAGACGCCATAGAAATCCATTTGGTGTAATGGTCGAGACGTCGGCGACTACTCCCAAGGGTTCCGTTCTCGCTCCCCGGGCATTTCAAACACTTGTGTTCATGAACATGTCTGTTTGTAATGGTCTGGGTGTTTCTATGTATTATGTGTATGTATTTATTTTTATTTTATTTTATTTATTTATTTATTGGTACAGACTTGCCAGCGACATATAATTATACATTTCTATGGAGTTATTTATGTGAAACGTGTAAAAACATGTCTTACAGGCAAATACAACATTGAATAATCAAAACAAATTGTCGATTACAAAATATGTACAAAAAATATTTACAATAAAAATATATATAAGCATGTTTATCAGTTGTTTTGTACGCTAACTACAAGCTCCTCGCTTAATATGGGGCTAGATGGTGCTGTATGAATGTCACTGGATATTTATTATTTGTTTATTGGACATAATATTCGTCTTTCAGCGTTAAAGGATTAAAAATATCCCTCTAACAAAATCGAACTGAATTAAACTATCATTACAGCAACATTAGTCTTTAGGGTGGTCATTTAACTATATATATTGCAAAAGTTAAAATTCAAAATGTAAACAATGATCTACCGTGCCTCACAATAATTAAGCCATTGTACATGTATTGTATGTTTTTATACAAAATTATGTGTTGCTTTCATACAAAGTTGAAATGTATATATTATAATTGTGTACATAACTAATGTTAAGTTTTATACACTTTCTGTGTATCACTCCCTTATATATATTTAATCCAGATACTTTATTGTATGTACTTAGAAGAGTTAGTTACCAGAATTTTAAGTACACAATGTAACATTATTATTTGATTAAAATAAATAACACAGGATGATGATGAGAGTGTAATTAAATGATTTAATTATGTTATAAATCGTAAGTTTCGTTTTTGATACATTTATTTACATTTAATTAAATTTGCATACACACACACACATTATGTTCTAGGAAATACTTCGAAGAAATTTCAATATATTTTTTCCCTTTTTTTTTTTGTTGTCCCCATGTTGTTGCACACCCATTCTTAAGAGATTTTACTAAGTCATATGTGATTTGGAAATAATAAATTCATTTAAGGGTCTTACATTTTTAAAGTGTAACAGTATCGTGATGATCTGCAAAGTGCATGTCAATAAGAAAAAGGTTACTTGGATCGCTAAAGCATGATATTTACAATAATATTGCTCAGTTTTATTAAGTCTTTTCTTCTTCCTTTGGACATTTCCATCTCACATACAATAATTTTATAGCAATAGTTTATTTCATAATTTAACAACAATAGTTTATTAATATTATGTAGGGCATTACCTATTTTTTACATGTTTATTGGCAAAATACAAAGCCTTACAATTTTTCATACCGCAATTGACGTCAAATGGTAGAATTCAATCTAAAACAACATTGGATTTAATATGATTATGTAACAGGGGTTAAGAATGATACAAATGTTATACATAGCATATTAAGCTTCATTTTTTTAAAATAAAGTATGTATTTATATTGAAATGTATAGCTTTCTTGAAGAGAAAAGACAAAAAAATATACAATGTATATTATCTCAATTAAAATTGTTACCCTATTTGATCAACAATGTTTATTATTTCCCAATATCCACTTTTTTAGTTATATCAAAGATATATAACACTGTAACTGCAATAGCCTGCCTTGACGCGTAACAAGATAATCTCAGATTGTGATATCAGCATTTTCGATCATCGAAGCATACAACGCGGTTTATTAATTGTTCAGCATAATTCTCCACAATAATAGTATTAGCATATTTGAGTCTCGAAGGCGGAGAGTGGGATCAGTCAATATAGTATAGATGTTCAGTGACGTGCAATAAATGCAAATAAGTTGTGATGTCCTGTGTTTTCCGACATCCCGTCAGATCGCTATCATATTTGAAGATTCTTCCTTATCACAGTATAGTATAAATAAAACAAAATCGCTTTATGTCTCCGTGCGCGTATACGTGCGCTTAAATCTTAAAATAATGCAACGAATTTTGATAGTTTTTTTTTAATGAATAGAGTGATTCAAGAGGAAGGTGTATATGTATAATAACATTCATTAAATAGTGCAGAAATACTGTTTTTTTTGTGGGTTGTAATGTGATGTAATAATTTCATTTTTCCGCTTCTACATTGCAAGAGATTTATCAATATGTACCTACTGAGTATTACATACATATTAAAAAGGTCTACAGAAAACTCCGCGATGGTATATGTTTATCTCTTATGGATATCCCACAATAACGTTATTTTGTAGTTTACTTTTTACGACAAATATGGCAAATTTTCGAAGCTTTTTTCCAATACAGCATTAATTTTTATCCAATCAAATTCTTAAACAAATTGTTGATTTAATATAGATCTATATGGCCATTGACATCATATTGATTTAAAAAGGTGTTTTCGAAGATATGGCAGATTTAAAAATTGCGGTACGTAGCGTTTGCGGCGGTACCGCCGACCGGGGAGGCGGAGGAGGGTGCCTTACGAATATCATCATTGCACCTGTGCGAAGCATGGGCCGCTAGTTAGCCAATAATCTACTGTAGCTAGTAAAATTACCGGGTATAAGGGATCTAACAGCGCGGCATTGATAGAGAATAATAACTGTCTATCAGTGGTTGGTCTCTTTCAATGCCGCTCTGTTATGGTCAGGCGTATCACTTACCATCAAGTTAGCGTCTTAACTCTTATACACCTTGTATCATTAAAAAAAACTTTAAAATGGCAGTCCCTATTCAATAGACTAACAATGTTACAAAAATTTAACAAATAAAGAATTGTTAACTCTACGATTCATTTCTATACAGTGGCACATAATATACTAAGTATATAGTAAGTTTTAGTATACACACATAAATATAACTATTTGAGAAGAAGAAGATTAAAAGAAGACGTATTGCCAATGTGTGGCGGAAATAGATCACTTTCTAGAGTTGTCATAAATCTTAATAAATCTTAAATATTAACGGACCAAATATACTACCCTGAAATATACGCCATCTTTCTATTTTAAAGTGAGTTTACTTGCTAGCTTTTTAATCATTAGTGGTATGTACATACAGTTTTATTCTTTAATTTTAGTTTATGCAGTTCATTGTATCATATTAATTAAGAAATTTTTGATCGGTGTAAAAGTGGTTAGTGACTGGGTTGCATTCATATTTTCGTACTATGAAACTTGAGTCTTGCTTAAAGTCTCAAACTCAACGATCAGTCATGATACCTTAAATCTGGCAAGTGCAATTTGCAGTGCTGCGGATTTGTAATAGCTGTAATGAAAAAATAGTCGACTCACGTTCGTGAATGATTTGAGTTGTCGACCTTTGAAAACTCAATTCTACTCATCGAATACATTATACTTATATCGAATACATTATTTTCCCGTAAATTTTTTTCATGTATCTTATGAAATTTATAACAATGCCTGAAATTACAACCGGAAGTTAGGTCACAATAAATCAGGCATGTACAGGGGTGTCGGTGGGTTTAGAGAGGTTTAGTTCTTCAAAAAATTATTTAATTATATTAGGATTTATATAGAGTCCGTTTCACGATTCCGCGGGTTCCAAAAATCGATTTTTGGAACTAAATTTGACAGCTCGGCCATATTGTCGTTTGCCAATTCTATGAATTGGATTGTTGTAATAGATTCCAGTGAGTATTAAGCTCCATCAAAGCGTTATATCGATTGTTCATGATACCAATTGTTGCGAAAAAGTTCGATTTGAAATATTTTACGAACGTTAAACCGTTCTTGCAAGCGGATTAATAAATCAACGAAATTTAATACCATCCAAGCAATTTACATGAGACTTGCCGCCATAATAGGTACTTTTCAGAGTTGCCATATAAATATTTTTTGCCGTATTTTTTGGGTTTTTTCTTTTGAACAGTCTAATTTATTATGACAGACAACTTTTATCAATAATTAAGACATTATCGAAATTAGCTATCTATAATAAACAAAATTACTATTGTTTTCGTAATTTAACTGCTAATGGGCCGGATAAAAGATACAAGTAACACAAAAAGTAAGAAAGCGGCATCCGATCAAATTCATATTTAATGGGTTCCATTTATGCAAAGAAACAACAAACATTAAGTAAATTATGGGCAAGTTTAGAAGAGACATACTATAATTATGATAGATAAATCGTTTACTTGCACTAAAAGACATACATGCTTAGTAAATACATTAAAAAAAGTTGAAACCAATACACAACATCATTGTTAAACACAAAACATTATTAATATGTTATGATTAAACTGCAAACTACACATACATTTTGCAGCAGTGCAAAAGGGCAAAGGCTCAGTATAACTTACACTCAAAGAGTGAATCAGTGATTTTTAGCTTTTGCCGGAGCAACCTGAGTAAAAGTAAAATATTTAAATACCAATATTCAATTATATATCAACTTAACAGAAACATAATGTATTAAAAGTAGATAGGTAATATTTTAATTCATAACCTATTTACCGCCGTGATTCCAGACACAATAAATACAACATAGAATAGAAAATGTTGCCAGTTAAAGGGTAAATATAAATTAACAACATACTAAAATGTATTTGTTTCTCTAATGTACAAAATGTTAAACTT
This sequence comes from Leucinodes orbonalis, assembly GCA_019425675.1. Lineage (NCBI taxonomy): Eukaryota > Metazoa > Arthropoda > Insecta > Lepidoptera > Crambidae > Leucinodes > Leucinodes orbonalis. The sequence goes on along the minus strand of PQWD01005338.1, from coordinate 135,479 downwards.
ATCTTATTCAAACATTTCAGATACTTTTTAGTAATTATCCTTAAATTTAAACTAGGTAAATACTTTTCTCAGTACTGGTATCATTCCGTGGTGAAACGTCTGCGGGACTTCTTTCGTGAAACAGACTTTACGGCTGGCTCTCGGACTATTAACAAAGTTATGGTTATTTGTCACTCACAAGTGTCAGCTGTCAGTTAAATCAGCAGCGGTTGGCAACTTATGTCAGAGTCAGACATCGAACGAATTTAACTCATTTTATTCAGTGTTATTCTACTTTTTGTAATCAAGGCCACCTAGCTGAGGTGATTGCTAATAAAGTTTGCGAGCTCTGGATTAAAAACCACTTGTTTTGTGAAATTGAATTGAGGAGTGCTTGATTTCACATCATAATTATAATTTCACAGTTTTACTAAAGGTTTAATTATTAAATTTCTCAATCTATGTCCCATAAATCTTAGATGAAACTTTAAAGATATTGTCTGTAAATTGTTGAAACCATCTCAAAATTAAACATAGGTATCTTGTGAAAAATATATTTTAACGATCATTTATTTTCTTTTATTAACATAATCATAAATGCAATTTTCTATTCTCATTATTTTGATAACTAGATTACCTATGTCATAACTAGATTTTATACAATAACTTATTCTTATTACAGAAATGAAGCCGGTAGCAAGTATTAAAGATATTCCTGAATTTGAAAAAGACAATGTTTGTATCAAAGATGAACAAGAATTATTAAAAAAAATTAATAAAATTATTCAAGATGGACCCGAAAAACTGCAAATAGTTACCGACTTTGACCATACACTTACAAGGCATACCATGGATAATGGTAATGCAGTGTTGACAAGTTTTGGTAAGTGAAATCTTAGTTTTGTTTTATCTTATGCCATTGTACAAGTTTGTTCCATATAATTTTCATAGAAAATGCCTCACAGTTACAGATAAAATGCAGTAAAAAATGTTTTGTTTTTTAACAGGAATGTTAAGAGAGTGCCCTTCAATTCCTCAGGAGTACAAAGATGAGGACAACAGGCTCTCAAACTACTATAAACCAATAGAACGAGATCCACACATGACTCGAGAGGAGAAAACAAAGCACATGGTGGAATGGTATGAAGCAGCAAATGCTCGCCTCAGGTAGGTTAACATAATCTAGGAAATTTGGTCTGTGAGAAGTTGGACTGTTATTAAACTTTGATGATAAGAAATGAAAGTCCATCTATTGGAAATATTACAATAATTTATTTAGTTACTCTCCCACTGAAAATCAGTATTGTACTTTGAAATTGTAATACTGTATATAAACAGTGTGGTATAGCTTTATTTATATGCATCCAAAGTTAATGTTTAGTTTTATTTACTTGTACAGTGGACCCCTGGCAGTCTGACAAACATTTTGCAGGCCAGTGTTGGTCTACCAAATTTGTCAGTATATAGAGTACTGCCTCAGATTCACTATAGTTGGGATGTTTTTACAAAGTAATTGTAATCTAACAAATTACAGATTCTATTGTTTTTTATGTAAAAAATAAAATTATTTTCTTTATTTTATTTTTTTGAAGATATTTTAATTTGCCTATTTTGTTGTTATAGGGGAGTCATATTTCCAAGGCAAGAACTCTATGAAATTGGACACAAGATGATTGAATGTTTTAGGTAAGATCTCAAAATGAGCACTAATTTTATCTCATTCACAAACCATATCATGTTTGGTTGAAGCTTTATTTTGTAGTGTGTGTAAGCAACATTATACTCAATAAACACAAAGTTTTTCTTCATACAGGTATGGCTCATTAACCCCACACTTCCCATTTCCTCCCTCTTTTGAAGTTGGCAATACACTTATTGCCACTTCAGAGATCCAAGAGTCTAACTCTCCACGCAATGCACTAAGCCGAAGCTTCTCTCTCTGGGAAGCCCTTAGGTACATTGTTCAAGTGGTTGAGCGCCATCTGCACTCTCCAATTCTTAGATATAGCTGTGTAGTCAATCCGTCAACAGCAGCAGGAATAAAACAAAGATCTACAGAAGCCTCATGCTTCCCTGCAAAAATACATGACAACTGAAAAAGTTTTCACTTTAGAAAAATTAAAGCAATTTTTTACGTTAAGTGTGTGCCCAAAAGTTGAAACCTACAATAGTTAACAGGTGATTCCCTTACCCCGTTTATCTTTATCGATGGTACTAAGTCATTAATGTCATTATGGTCTCAGTGGGAGGATTTATCTGTTTACCTTCCTACCCCTACTTTTAGTCCATGGTCAATACAAGGCGCGTTTGGACACTGGTTGCAATAGTTGTCTTTTGGAAACCCCCACATCGTACAAGTGCGTAATAATTACCTACTATTTATAATGTCTTTATATGTGAATCAGCGTCGGGGGCTCAATGGTGTGGACTGTTGCCCTTCTACCGGGAGGGTTGAGGTTCAAATCCCGCCACGTACCAATATGTTTCCGAATTTTCAAAAATATATGTACGTTATCCGACGCTCTTACTGTGAAGGAAAACATCGTGAGGAAAACTGGGCACTGGTGCGAAGAGATTCATAGGTTGTGCGTGAAGTCGTCCAATTCGCACTGGGCTCGCGTGGACGACTAAGGTCTAATCACCCTATACGGTTAGACTCGTGACCCTCGGTGTGCTTGATGCAAATAATTTTATTCAATATATTAGTACAAGCTTTTATGTATTTTGGTGTACATTAAAAAACTTAATAAATAGACAACGTTCACGTCGACAGGACGGGTGTGAACGACATGATAGAGTGGTCGCGAGTGAACCAGGTGCCCGTGTTGGTGTTTTCGGCGGGGCTCGGCGAGTCCGTGGTGGCGGCAATGGACGCCGCAAAGTTCCTGCTTCCGCACGTCAAGGTTTGATTAATTTTTGTTATAACTTTGAAACAAACTTCGGGTGTTCATTCAGCACACATTCATCTGGGTATGAAATGAAATTTTATACATAGATGAATGGAAGGCCTCAACAGTAATTTTTTGTCGTATTTTTTTTACCATGGTCAATTTTGTGGAGTCAGTTACCGCCGGAGAAATTTCCTGAGCGAGCTGGCGTTCTTAAAAAAAGAACGTATTCCAATTAAAACGGCGTATTTCTATAGCATCTAGTATTGCAATCGGCCAACGATAAATAATAATAAATATAAATGGGTAATTCTCACGAAATTCCGAAATTCGGCTACCTTAAAATGACAATAAATATGGAAATTATTTGATAATTATTTATGTGATTTGATAGTACATGTTACTATAATTAAATTATATAGTGGTCCAAAAATTATCGCGTTTTTATGAAAGTTATGAGAACATTAAAAAAAATCAAAGTGAGGAATGACAATTAAGGTGAGGGAATGATTATTGCTGAAAAGTCATGAAGCTTTTTAAATAAAATTAGTTTTCTTTCAAATAAATCTTTTTATTAAATGAAATTTTGTTCTTAAACAATAACTAAGATCAATGAGTAATTTCAACAAATCACAAACTTATATATTATTGCACTCATTTAAGGTAATTACACTTATTAATTAAATATGATTGATTAGAAAATCCTTGCTAACTTAAAGATAAAAATTATTTATAACAACAGAAAAACTTTAAACTTCAGTCTCATAGATAGAATGAATGTTTGGTATCAAAATTGACAAAAGAAAACCTATAACTTAACTGGCTTTTTTCCAAACAAAAAATACTTCTTATTTAGTAGGTACTAATAAATAGTGAACTACTTTTAAAATTTGTAATCTTTAACGATTCAGTCTCAAAGTTGCAATCAAAGTCTTAATCAGACATTTTAAACTAGTTTTTCTCTGATTTTAGGCCATTTCCAAGATTTAGATCCCCTATTCATACACTTTACTAAAGCGCCTTCCGTAGAAACTGATATTATTTCCCCTGGGTAAACATTTTCTTCCCATTTGATAATTACATAATCACCAATATTATGGGTGATATTAGTGTCCGTACAAATAATATCATTGACGAATGTCCATCATCATAAGATGTGTTTGATGTTTTTAATTCAAACTTTGGACTTTGGTTCTTCAATGCAAAGTTTTGAAGATTTGTAATATCCTATGTGGAAATGTTTACACTTTTCTCCGCATTGATAACTTGAAAGATTTCTAAATTCCAAGACATTATTCCTGAAGACAAATTGACGAATTTTCTGGGTTCCACGAAATGCAGCAATGATGGTTGACTGTTTGACTAAGTCTTCTATCTTCGCGATATTAGAAGAGGTAACTTCAAATAGCTTTACTGAAGAACATCTTGCTAACAAAATTTCCTTGAGAGATTTCAAATTCACGATGTCCTTGCCTTCAGTCACCGCTTTGTCAGCTGTTCTTTTTAATGTGCCACCTATGCCATCAGGAGCACCTTTTCCATGTCCTGGTTCCACGCAAAAAATGTCGCACCCGAAAACAAATCATTTATATGATGATATACTAGATGAAACATGAACTTGTTTTTGTACTGGTTAACAGGACTATCACTTAGCATGTGTATTCTGTGAATGTTTGGATGGAGATTTTTGAGCCACTCAAAAACTGGAAATAAATGTGCCTATACTGCCATTGCATCGTGTCTATTATTTTCAGAAATAGAACAAAACGTGTAGGGTTTTACAGTGTCATTTTCACGTAAATATAACACTCCTGCATGTAGAGTAATTTGTTGTCTTGCACCTCCGAAATGTACTGCCTGAATTTCTTTGTTATATTTGCAACAATAGTTTTCGCTGAAGTCTATGTGGATAAGGACTTCATTCTCAGCTAAAGTCTTTTTAAAATCTGATATGATCTGATACTGGTGTGCTATCGTGGCAATGTGGTTAAAAAATAAAGGCAAATTATTTTCTAACTGAAGTACCAATGACTTCAGTGAAACCTTGATCTCTTTTAAAATAGGTTTTCTTACTGTTTTCATTTTTACATTTTTTTCGTAGGATACAGTTTCATACATACACTGTTCATAAGTCACTATTCTGTTTGGCTGTGAAAGGTAATACTCTACTACTTTATTTGCACAACCTTCACATTCTCGCAAAAGACATTTAGTTGAATAAACATTGCATGTCTTCATGGTCAAAAATTTTGTTAGATTACAGCAAAGCAATACTTTATTTTCACTATGTTTCTTCAAATTACTGTAACTGTCTTTGAGCTGATTAAATAATAACTTCTAATAAAAGAAGCTTCTTCTTCACAATTTTAGGAACTTGGACGTTTTTTACAAGAGCTGATACTTTGGCTTCCTGTGAAGTTTGGTAATTTTTGTTTTGTCTTTGACTTCTCTTACGATATCTCTCTTTTCTTCTTATTTCTTGTTTCAGTCTTTCTTGTAATCTGAATATTTTTGCATAAAGTATTCCTCTACGTCTTCTGAGGTGCTGCCTTCTCCGATTAACTGCCAGATTTCTCAATTCATCATTATTTTGCATAGGTCCTGGGCTAGGAGGTGGTGTCTCATCTAACAGTCTTGCTAGATTTTTTCGCACACTCACTGTTTTGTCTCTATATGTTTGGGTATTTTTCTTCCAGTTTGCCCTTTTTCGCCTTCTTTCTCGGGAACTCATTGCGGATATAGGTTTTACTTGGCCTTTTTCTTTTTTTTTTTAAGTATTTAATTCTTTCTTTTTCGCGAAGTGTTTCAAGTTTCACAGGATCAGCTTTCAATTTTTCCCTGCGCTTTCGGTCATATTCTCGCTTTTTTAATTTAGCTTCTTCTTTGCTTATCTTCTTTTTTCTTGACATTGTAACCTTACAACAACAAAATCAAAAGCTAATAAAAGAAAACAATAAAATAAGTCAGTTAGCTCATCCAAAAATCATTCCCTCATATATATTATCATTCCCTCATCATACATTTTTATGAGGGAATGATGGTGAGGGAATGACGAAATGAAGAATAACCGTAAAGGACTCATGACATAACCTCACTTTTAAAACGATTTTTCTGTATAAGGAAATTACTCCCAAACGCAATCTTATCTGCGCAAATTACAATCAATTAAAGTACTTACCTTTTGTTTTTTTAGAATGTGATGGAATGACGATCAGAAAATTTATTTTAACCATATAATAATAAAATCTTTCTGCAGCGCACACTCGAACTCAATCACAGAAAAACCGCCTTTTTGACGAATTGACATTAGTGCCAACCTTCAAAAACTAATGGTACCGTTCCGTATTTTATTTAAAATGCGTTAATAATTCAACTGCCAGTAATAGTATGAGGGAATGATTATTTTTTGTGGGACACATTAAATATTTAAATTCTTAACACGCTTTTTCCTTCACAATGCTAATTTCGGTTTTTCACATTCATTTACAGTATTTTTAAATAATCCAACTTACTTTAATAGGATTCGAATGATTTTTGTAGTTTTTTAGTAAATAAAAGTAAATAAAATTGGTACTTGGGACACAGTGAGGGAATGATGTAAGGAATAATATGTTATGCATTTTTATTCATTTATCCATACGGCTCTGAAAATCTTATGTAAAACTTTTAGATATAGTTATGTGGATTGTATAGAGATATTAGTAACATCCATTTCTCTGTTGGATTTTTATATAAACTCCAAGGACAAGAATTTCGGAATTTCGTGAGAATTACCCAAATTCACTGATATTCACACAACGCCATCTAGCCCAAATTTAAGAGTGAAGCTTGTATTACGGGTACTAAACAACTGACAAACAACTGTTTTTTTCTGTAAATACTATATATAGAAAACACCCAGACGAATGCAAACAGACTTGATCATGAACACAAATGTTTGTACAGTCGGGGGATCGAATCCGGAACCCTTGGTGTAATAGCCGATGTCTCGACCATGTCACCGAATGAGTCGTCAACAATGGAGTGGCGGTGTCATTTAAGACCAGTTGAGTCGTTTGCGTTTGAAGTTTAAAGAAAAAGTGTCACGAAAGGAGAATGTGTTAATTTGAAAGCATAAATTATGCAATGTTTTATATCGTAACGCAAACAGCTAGAATCAACAGCCAGCACATTATTTGATAAGTATTTTGCAAGTTATGAATTTATCAGATGGATTGATTGAATTGGTAACTTTACATTTTGTACGTGCTTAGGTATTTGGTAAAATGATAGTTCATAATACGTATTGTAATGGCATAAGTAAATGAGATTAAAGAAATATACATAAACTAGCTTTTGCCCGCGGCTTCGCCCGCGTTAAGTTCGGGAAAAAATGTTTTCGTTACCAGGAAAGTGGAGCCATCCACTTTCCTGGTAACTGGTATATATATATATCACTATACTTAGAAATCCCCTCCCCCTAACTCTAAAGGTTTACATTTTTGTAACATATATATATATATGTGTGTTAGGGGGAGCTAATCGGCCCCAAAAGCCTTAAAAGAGGCTTCCGAAAAAAGAAAAATGAAAGATTTATTGTTTGTGACTTACAGCCCCCATACCAATTTTTAGCTTTCTGCCTTAAAATTTGCGGAAAATCGGATATGATACTTCCTCCCCTATTTGAAGGGTTTGGGGTTGGATTTTAAGAAAAAAATATATATGCCATATTTTTTCGTTAATGACAAATAGTCCGCATACCAAATTTCAGCGTCGTACTACTAAATTGCGGGATGTTCCATACAAACTTCCAACCCCAATTTTAGGAAAGTGGGGGGTTAAAACGGGACAAAAAGTAGCCCTAAACCTTTTTTAGGTTACTTTCTATCAACATACCAAGTTTCAATAAAATCTACCTTAAAAACTGCGAAAAATCGGATATGATACTTCCTCCCCTATTTGAAGGGTTTGGGGGTGGATTTAAAAAAAAAATATGCCATATATTTTGCGTCTGACATATACACTTCCAACCCCTATTTTAGAGAAGTGGGGGGTTAAAACGGGACAAAAAGTAGCCTAAAACCTATGCTAGGTTACCTTCTATCAACATACCAAGTTTCAATAAAATCTACCTTAAAACTGCGAAAAATCGGATATGATACTTCCTCCCCCATTTGAAGGGTTTGGGGGTGGATTTTTGAAAAAAAATATGGCATATTTTTTCGTTTCCGACAAATAGTCCGCATACCAAATTTCAGCGTCGTACTACAAAAATTGCGGAATGTTCCATACAAACTTCCAACCCCCATTTTAGGGAAGTGGGGGGTGAAAACGGGACAAAAAGTAGCCTAAAACCTATTCTGGGTTACCTTCTATCAACATACCAAGTTTCAATACCATCCGTTCAGCCGTTTAGGCGTGAAAGCGTAACAAACAGACAGACAGACAGAGATACTTTCACATTTATAATATTAGTATGGATGTTTGTTATGTTTTTCAAATATGAAGCTTGATGTAATTAAGGACAAGATAATGCTAGATAATAAATTGAAATTTAATCTTTATAAAGAACGAAACGACTTTTTACTAATACGGATCATTATTTATATCGGATTCCCATTCATATTAATAATTGAAAACAATAGAAAATCTTTAGCGGAATTAAGTGCCCGTTAAAGTCGAGCGGGTCGAACATAATATTTTCAGTTCCGGGCTTCTAATGTGTTTTCTTTCTTTCTATAACTTCACAGGTGGTATCAAACTTCGTAACGATAGCGGACAACGGAACAATCGGCGGCATCAAAGGTGAAATAATACATACGCTGAATAAGAACGAGACGGCGATAAAGAATACGGAGTATTACACGCTGGTGCGGGGGCGTCATAATGCGATCGTTGTGGGAGATAGTATCGGCGACGCGGGCATGGCCGAGGGCATGGACTGCGAGGCAGTGATCAAGGTGGGTTTCCTCTCGCAGCAGGTGCAGGCTAGTCTGCCCGCTTACCTGGAACACTTTGACGTGGTGCTAATCGACGAGACGTCCTTCGATTTACTGAACGCTCTACTCAAATTAGTACTGTGATTTATGTTAGATGTTTTATTATATATGGCATGATAATGTACTCAATTGTTGTACTAAGTATTGGTTGTATTTAATTAATTGAACCATTGAACGCCGGGATTCCAGTGTCTGGCGTCTTAAAGCCTCATTGGCTATTAAAGGGTTAATGAATGGCACATAAAATGTTGGCACGCATCGTAGAAGGGTAGCAAGTCGCACAAACAGGACATTGAATGAGTACAATAGTTATGAGGCTTTTATAACTAAAGTGAGGCCTACCTCGTAGATATCAATAAAGTATAGACTCAAGCTCTATCTAGTCACAGCGGCTTAAGTCGCTTAGCAACTAAATGATTCATATTTTTTTACTGTATTTCTCATCTACCATTTGTCGATTGAAGCTGTTGTTATACACTTATTTGATTTGTATGAATATATTCTGTGTTTTCTTGTATCTGAAGGGCTTTGTCTCATGTACCCTTTCTTATGGGTACAAAAAATAATATTATAAATTTTACCATTCAGTATACATAGTTATTTTTGCCATACAAATGATACATTATAGTTTATTTTTGTTAGCTAACTTAAAGACTATTTTCTTGTACTTTGTACTTGCGCGTTGTGTTTTTATTTGTTGATAATTTAAATTATTGTATAATGCTAAATATTATTTACTGGGGGTTTTTCAATAAAAAGACAATGTAAGGCGATGATTTTGGCCAAACAGCTTTAAATTTCATTCGACGTCCAACGTTGTATTCAACGCACATTTGAATGATTTTTTGATTACTATTGCTTGGCAAATATCTTTGGTACTTCCAGAGTTTATACGTAAGTAGGCAATTTTATTGTTAATGTAAAGGATTCTTAAATAAAACAAATTTTTAATGAAATTAAATATTTTGTTATTATTATAAAACAACACATATTTATGTTTGTATAATGTATTTTCTAGTCATTGATCTGCTCATATTTAGTCTCTAACGTCTGGAACGAGATATTTGTTAATATCACAAACATAAATGCATACAGTCAAAAAGAACATAAAGAATAACAGAAGTAGCGCGTCGTGATAATAATAAATAATGCTCCAGACATTATACACCAATCATCCTACCGGTACACATCATCGTCGACAATGTTTAATTCGTCAGGGAAGTGTCCCATTTCACCCACACATGTCTACTTATAATATAAAATTTACCGGAGTTCGTTTGATCAATCATCGATTCCGTTAGTTAACATACACAATAAGGTAATGATCAGGGCCTGATGTTCCTAACCGCCTACGTTGATAGGCATAGCGGCATCTAAACACTAGACGTCACAGACGACTCTCAAACACATACTATCGCGGAAGATAACCAGAAGACAAATTAGCAACAACATTGTAAATATCAACAACACACTTCGTTGATAAGACTAGTTAACGATCCTGACCTTCGTCGAAACAAGTACTAACACATCATCGTTTAATTTAAAACAGACAATAACTACTTATAAAATATAAATACAAGGAAGCTGAACGTACATAATTATTTAGCTTACATTAAAACTTGTACTAAAATTTGTAATAACTAAAGTTCCGATTTTACTATATGGCAAGAAACATGTTAGATCCTGATATTTTCAAGAACTACCAGCGTACCCTACAAAATGACTGGAAAATACATGTTTTCAACACAACATTAATCCTATTTGATTAATTTAACTAAACAAATTAAAAGCTCTAAATGAACAACAGTCTTAGAACATACATGTTATTTACACAAAGATTTATTTTTATAAAAAATATCCTACTGTACATTTAACAATCATCATTCATATAGAAATATATAATTTGTCTCTATATACAAACAGCTAGAAATAATACAAAATAGTCATATCTTTTAGGAATCATCTAATCACTCAGATAGGGTCGATCGTTACTATAGAAATGCACCGATCACATTGAGTAAAGGCACTAGTCGAGTGGCAAAACCGCTTGTGACTATCACGGCTTCTGAATTGCCATAATACGGCGAATGGAATGTCCCAGTGTGTGAAGCTAAACAGATTCAGATTTCTGGATGCCACTTTATTATATGATGGAGAATCATAAATAAATAAAGATACATTTAAGGTACTTATCTGACAAATAGTTTTATTCATGGTATATTATATTAAAGTTTCGATAGATTAATTGTTAGTGCAGTCTTTTTTTCTTGCGCTGCAGCATTCTTTGTAAAAATGTAAGACGTGTAAATGAGTTGCATGATAAGATATAGTGTCTGTTAATTAAATAAAGAACTGAACAGCGTGCGGTAAGTTCAGAATATTGTCAATATCTAAAATTGGTCATAAGCAATTCTTAGGGCAACCGTCCAAATTGGAAAATAAAGGTAATGAATAACTCAGACTGATAATAGTGATAATAAATACTTATTATGTGAGCTAAGTCTTTTAAGCACTACGGGCTTGTCTTGTTATGAAACTTTAAAAAAAAATTTTTTTAATCTCTGAAAAGGGTTAATGTAACCAGAAATTTTAATGTTTTAAAACTATTTTTAAAGTGTGTAAAGAGACGCGATGGGTGTATTTCATTCGTTCCGTGCGACAACACTTCTACAAAAATACACGTTCACTATCCAACATCTACGGGCCCGTATAAATACTATAATATGTATAATTCAACGAACAAATATTATGAACACTTGCAACAATTGCGTACTAGCGTATATCATTAACATTGGTTTAATTTACTATCTACTCGCCTGATTGGGGCATTTATTTAATTATATTCATAATAATTGGCCATTAAGTTTGCATTGGTTATATTATAAAATGTATTGATATACATAATTTACTCCCAATACTATAACTATGTGTTGGTATATATGTATTACTAGCCAAACAATTATAATTTCGGAAACACGCATCACTCGCTCAATAAGTCAATTTCGACGTAGCCTATCAAACGACATACAATACTGATTAAAATAACATGTAACATTAAATAGGATTGGCAGATCTAAGAACAACTCATATTAATGACGCGTTATTTTACTTAGAATTTACCAACAAAGACTAGAATCTAATTAGTTAATAGATTACGATACAAAATGGGCAATACGCGTACAAAATGTATGTCATTCGTGGTCTTCATAATGTGGCTACAGCGATTTCGTCCATCGTAGTCATACCAAGTAAGTACAAAGCGTTTACAATGAAATAGTTATGTGGTTAAACCGTTCTACTAATAAGATGGAAGAGGAAGTAAAGCACTGTTGGTGTCTCAGCGTTGCGCAAACTCAAGTCGCTCGGCGCTCGACGTTTAAACTGCATCGTCTCGAGCGAGCTGACCTCAACTAGCGTCCTATATTAACCGTTCACTTCACTACGCGCGTCTCGGTTACATACGTCTATTGTGTAAAAGAATTCTAACTAAACAAATAACTCCATCACCTGGAATGTATTCAGGGCGTCAACTCGAGCGAGACGAGGCGCAGCGGTCGAGGGTGAGCAACGCTGATTCGCTGGCGAGGCATTGGTCCCGCTGGTCGTACAAAAGCACAATATATTACTCTATACTATAATACAAAGTTGTATGACAGATCACAGCCAAAGTAATGTCGGCTCGAGGTAATGCTTCGAAGGCGAGCCAGTCCGGCGACCGGCGTCACGTGATGGCCGCCACTTCGGGACTCTTCTGCAGCCCGTCCTCGTCAGTCGACCTGCGGGGAAACATATTACTATGATTAAACGTTTAATAACATCGAATAGTAGCTTAAATGTTAAACATACATACACTTGATTTATTGCGTAGCAGCTTTATAATTTGGCCAACTTACACTACCATTCAACTTTTAAAGTTCAACTTTGACGACCAATCAGGTACACGTGGGCGGAGTTCGTGGCGCCGCGGTAGTGGGCGGCGTAGGGCGGGCGCGGGCGGCGGCGCTCGGTACGTACCGGTACACGTGGGCGGAGTGCGTGGCGCCGCGGTAGTGGGCGGCGTAGGGCGGGCGCGGGCGGCGGCGCTCGGTACACCGGTACACGTGGGCGGAGTGCGTGGCGCCGCGGTAGTGGGCGGCGTAGGGCGGCGCGGGGCGGCGCTCGGTACGTACCGGTACACGTGGGCGGAGTGCGTGGCGCCGCGGTAGTGGGCGGCGTAGGGCGGGCGGGGCGCGGCGCTCGGTACGTACCGGTACACGTGGGCGGAGTGCGTGGCGCCGCGGTAGTGGGCGGCGTAGGGCGGGCGCGGGCGCGGCGCTCGTACGTACCGGTACACGTGGGCGGAGTGCGTGGCGCCGCGGTAGTGGGCGGCGTAGGGCGGGCGCGGGCGGCGGCGCTCGGTACGTACCGGTACACGTGGCGGAGTGCGTGGCGCCGCGGTAGTGGGCGGCGTAGGCGGGCGCGGGCGGCGGCGCTCGGTACGTACCGGTACACGTGGGCGGAGTGCGTGGCGCCGCGGTAGTGGGCGGCGTAGGGCGGGCGCGGGCGGCGGCGCTCGGTACGTACCGGTACACGTGGGCGGAGTGCGTGGCGCCGCGGTAGTGGGCGGCGTAGGGCGGGCGCGGGCGGCGGCGCTCGGTACGTACCGGTACACGTGGGCGGAGTGCGTGGCGCCGCGTAGTGGGCGGCGTAGGGGGCGCGGGCGGCGGCGCTCGGTACGTACCGGTACACGTGGCGGAGTGCGTGGCGCCGCGGTAGTGGGCGGCGTAGGGCGGCGCGGGGCGGCGCGCTCGGTACGTACCGGTACACGTGGGCGGAGTGCGTGGCGCCGCGGTAGTGGGCGGCGTAGGCCGGGCGCGGGCGGCGGCGCGCGACCACGGCCCGCCGCAGCGACGCCGGACGCGCAGAGTTACGCACGCCGTGGTACGCCAGCCTGCGCACACACAATATGGATATACACATTGTAGGTCTTAGGGGCCATCCATAACATTACGAGTACATCACACGTTAAGGGGGGTGGGAAGGGGTCGGCGAAATGTGACTTTGTGTGGCGAGGGGAAGGGAGGGAGTACTGGAGTGGAGATCTAGAGATCGGTGGTGAATGCTCGATAAGGAAAGCCGAGGAAGTTGATTTGAAATCGGGATATCTACTAAATAATGGGGGAGAAATATCCAGCAGTGGGCTAAAATAAGCTGATATGATGAAAGCGATTACAGTATTTAAGATGATTCTGTACCAATAGACAGCTCGATCGGAGTGATACCACGACCTCCTATTGTAGAAAACCGGCGTGAAAATCTCTGCGTTGTTTCCTCTCCTTAACCTTTCCCTTTCCATGTTTCCTATATTATAGTTGGGAACGCACTCATCCTTCGAAATAACAAGTGTCTATGAGTATACCATCGTAAAACCGTCTACTCGGTTACCTACTTACGTTATAAAAAAGAAAGAACGGTATTTAGTTATTTACCTGGGCGCCAACGCGGCCACCGTGGACAGTACAACCACCAGCCAGTAGACGGGGTCGGCGAGCGCGTGCTGCAACACCCGGTGCGTGGACGGCAGCCCGAAGCACGCCACGCACACCGACTCGTACACCAGCGTCAGCGCGAAGAAAGACATCAGCGAACCGGCCAATGCCAACAGGTGGATCACCGTCTGTACACGTACCACAACATACCTCAACACCACAAGAGACGGTCGTGTTTATTTAATTTTAGATAACAAACAGCTCCGTATCCTACAGGTTGCATTTCGGAGAGTGTGCTTTGGAATTGCACAATTTAATTCCCCCAGTACCATTTCTTAATCGGACAACTCGTCGTGTGGATTCCACCCATTCGTACCAAAAAGTTCGGTTCCTCATTCATAGTTCGAACTGCAAGGCAGCGGAATGACCTTCCTTCGTCTGTGTTTCCCGATACATACAATTTAGGAGTTTTCTAGGCAAGACAAAGACAAGTACATCGACATTATTTGAGTTCGCGTGATACATCTTAGGCTGCATCGTCACTTCCATCAGGTGAGATGGCAGTCAAACGCGCTCAAATTTTTTAATATATAATATGCTCACAATGAATCCTTAAAATTAGTACTGAATACATTTGTGTTGTTTATTGTGAAGCCCATTTTCCTCAGATTATTAAAAAGTGGTATTCATTGTTAACGGAGGAATGTAATTATAATTTGGTGGGCATATAAAATATTTAAAAAAAAAATTAACAGTAGGTATTCAAACATCTAAAGATAATAAAATACATCTAAATATATTTACTATAGTATAAAGAGCGTCTGTGGCTCAGTGGTGTGGACTGTCGCCTTCCTACCAGGAGGGCTGAGGTTCTAATCCCAACACGTACCAATGTGTTTTCGAATTTTCGAAATATATGTACGTTATCCGACGCTCTTACGGTGAAGGAAACATCGTGAGGAAACCTTCATGCACGCCTACGAAGAGATTCGAAGGTTGTGAAGTCGTCCAATCCGCACTGGCCGCGTGGACGACTAAGGCCTAATCACCCTATACGGGTAGGCTCGTGCCCCTCGGTGGGGACGTTTAATGAGCTGATGATGATGATATTTAAGTTTAATTTAATGGCTAACAAAACAAAAAAAATGTTGAACACTGTGTTCTAAAGATGCTCAGAAAACACACATAAAACGATGCGTATCAATGCTTTTGTTAGTCTTTTGATGTTACAAAACCTGTTAGGGACATGGATATGCCCATTGTTCGCATAAAATTACAGTATATGTACATTTTACATTTGGGTTCATTATTATTTCCTCAAATAAAGGCCGATGATGGTACCCAGATAAAGTCAATCAAATTCATTCAAAATAGTATTCAATCTAGCCTTGAAGACACCAAGGCTAGATTGAATAAGAAAGCGTTTTGCTCCACACAAGTGGTTCCAAGTGCAAGAACACTGCGAGTGAATAAATCCTATCACACTGTGCTTCAATTATATGTGATAATTATTTGCGACCTAATAGCAAAAGACTCCACAACCATTAAAAAAAAAACATTTTTATACTAATAGAAGTATAACACCTACTTGATAGAAATAATTATATTTTATTGATAATGAATTCTTTGCTATTGGTCGCGAAGTGTTTATGTTAAGCTAAAGCATCACTCCTTAATTCCGTCTACACTTACTAGTAACTTAAAGAACAGCTGCATGGAACACACGCATTTAGTTTTAATAATCCATATAAACACATCGGAGAGTGTGTATAGATAACTTAGATAAACAATAAATGAACTGATGCGCAATCATGAAGAAACGGCAAACGTTCAGTTATTGTTACTTTTATGACATACAATTTTGACCTTATCGCGTCATTGAGAGGGTACAAAATCAAAAGCATGAGCACACTACTGTCATTATGACATTTAGCGCGCGACGTGATTATAAATGAAAATTCTGCCCAATTGACGTTATAGGCAGAATTTTGCCGCGGCCGCTTTTGGAGTGAGATTGTGCATCTAGTAAGTTTATTGCTTATATATAATAGATAAATATTTATTATTAGTATTTCTATGAGAATACATATATTTTTTTGCTAATATGTTAGTAATTTAATGACACTGAAACTAATTGTCATTCCGGTAAACGGAAAATTTGCATATTAATATTAGCTTCGCATAGTAATATTATAATGAAATTGTTATTGAAATGAAAAACCTACATAAAAAATAATTGTTAAATTTTCTGTTGATATAAATTGTAGAATGCTACATCTCAATAATTTATATCAACAGGAAAGTATCACTAAGTATAAAACTAATATAGCTAATAATATTAGTCAAACGATTCTTAGAAGTCCTTTATCAATGTAGAACAATTATTTCCTACCAAATGATAGTGCTATATCAATTTAAACTCCTCGGGCCAAGAGTGAATATAATATGCGGATAAGGTCTTATGAATTTACATAATAAATCAGTACAACTCACCCAACTATGCGTCTCAATGGCGACATATATCAGCATGACCACTAAACAGGCGGTCATGCAGACCGTGCCGAAGGTCCACACGCCGACGTCGGTGTCCCAGTAGGCGCTGAGCGCCGTGAAGAATATCACAACACTGATGTAGAGCGACTCGGCCAACACCAGCCAGTAGGAGTGCGGCCGGTACGCCAGGCCGCGCCGCGCCGCGCTGTACAGGCCCGCGCGCTCCGTCAGCAACGCCGCTGGCGCGACGCGGTCGTACGCGCCTGGGAACGTACATCATATGTTTAATCGAGTCCTGGAAACTGTGGATTATTGACGGATTTACTCGGTGTATGCAGAGGCGGTTCGTGAATTTGTGGGGCTCTGGACTGAAACTACTGAGGGGCCTATCAACTAATAGTCACGTCAAAAAACTGTTTTTACTTAAATCGACGCAAGTATTACAAAAGGCGACCTTGTTGCTGTGGTAGCAATTTCTTTCAGGTAAGAGAGAAACCGAGTCATCTAAGTACTGTTTTTTAAGCGAGATCTCCCCAGACCTCGCTTAAAAAACAGTACAAACTGCCCAAATAGCCCTTAGGTAGATCCGGCTCTGGGTGTGTCAGGATAGCGTGAGACATGTCTAAGTAGTCACAAATTATGCACCAAGTAACTGTACTTAACTGTACCTATGTAAAAAAACTGTACCTCATACAATTAGGTTGAGTTCCAGGTAATCTATATGCGATCTCCTCGTCGGTTCGAACCGGTTCAAGCAGTGTTCTGAACTCAACGCACAGACCACTAGACTAATAATCAGATAAAAAAAACATTAATCCATTAACAAAATACATAGTAAATACTGACCAATAACAATCGGTGGGATAGCGGTGAAGACCAAGTTGTAGCACATGAGATGCGCCTGATCGATCATGACCATGGCAGAGAAGCCGTTGTACAGCTGGTACCAGAACACTAGGAACACGAATGACTGCCGATAAACAAATTACTTTCATTAGTTTTTTCATATCACATAAGTATAATTTAGGAAGGAAGAGAATAAAAAGGACGGTTGAAAGTAACCAACAAAAATTGCATCAGCAAAGAGTCTATTATTATATATCTTTATAACTGCAAAATCTATTGTCCTCTTTTATAGGCATCATAAAAGATAAGGGATTAATTTATATGCAAACACAATTTGAAGTCGTGTTGACAAGCACTAGAAACTTTATAATTTGTAAATAGTCAGTTATTTAAATAAATATATTCTCTGTTAGTCTTGATTTTTGGCGGTTGAAAGTTTAATCATTTAATTACTACATATTTATTGGTCACATAGTCAAGCCTTCGAAATGTGTAACACGTATTTCATTTTAATATCTTGTAATACAACTAGTGTGTACCATGCTAGAAAAAAACACAGGGAGGAGGTAGAGTACTATTAATTTCAACTCACAGCATTTTTCAGGAAGAAGTAGAGTATCATCCGCGCGAGTCTGTCGTAGCACCAATGGCCGTGTACTAGCAGCAATCGCTCGAGGAACTTGAATCGCGAAACCGCGAAATCGGACGCCATCACCGCCTGCCGTCCCTCTTGGCCCGACAATCCTGCGAAGATTGATTTAATGCATACATACCATCCTAACTTTTATGGAAGTAATTGCTTGTTAGCTGTAGATGGTCGTGATAACTTTAATGGGCTTAAGTGGCGAGCCTAGCTCTGACCGAATGATGGTGTACCTATTTATAAAATTAGTTCACACAATGACATTTTCCAAAAACATCATCAATCCAAACATATAAATAACATTAATTATTCGTGACTCGAAATGAATGAGCTTATGAATAAGCGCGTTTCGCTACATAAAAAATATTTGTTTAGTTTGAAGCCACATACTGAAAATTTGCAAAATCATGAAATAGGTTTGAGACGCATCCAAAAAAAAAAAATCAACTCACCGATTCCCACGTCAGCAGTTTGTATCATGGAGACATCATTCGCGCCGTCACCGATCGCTAACGTGGTCACACCAAGCTCCTCCTTTACTGCCTGAAAAAAAAATGTCATAGGTAAATATCCACAGACCATATATCAAATAGCGCCATCTGAATCTTTATCAAGCAAGGGGCTTGTACTTCAGTATAAAATCTCATCCATTACACCAGAACTTGTAGATACCTCTTAAGGCTGAGAGCCATCTGCGCTCGCCACTTGCCCGGTAAAGCTGTAAAGGCCATCTGCGGCCAACAGCAGTAGTCAGTTCGAAAAAAAAAAATTGTAGATACCTCTTTCTGTGCATACGCACACCTAGATCTCATGCGCCATATAAGTCGATTACCATCAGATAAGCGTCATTATGACTGTCCACTTTACATAAAAAGCAATGACACTTTTTTTCCTTCACGATGTATGCTTTCTGTAGTGGCGTAGCAGTAGTGACTCATCCACAGGAACGTCGATGTACGTGAGCGTGCGCATCCTCAATAATTACTTTGAACTTCCCCAAGTGACGCTGACGTCGCGCTAGCGACATAAACGGCGCTACAAATCCCCAGGATGTACGTGAGTGTGCGTCCGTCCCATAACACATACTTTCACCTTTCCCCAAGTGATACTGCCCTTGACGATGTATGCCTTCTGCAGTGGCGTAGCTCGGCACCACAGCACCGCGGAGCAGCGGCGAACCAGCGATAGAAAACGCGCTACAAGCCCCGAGCGCCGGTCCAAGATGTACGTGAGCGTGCGTCTCACCAAAACTAGCTCTGACCTTCCTTTAAGTGTTAATAACCTTGAAGACGGCGTAGCTCGGCAGCACAGCACGGTGAAACAACGACGCGCCAGCGATAGAAAACGCGCTACAAGCCCCGAGCACCGGTCCAGGATGTATGTAAGCGTGCACCCAAAGAATAAATTTGAATAAGATCGCTTCTTTGAACTACCCGAAGTGTCATTGACCTTCACGATTTATGCTTTCTGTAGTGGCGTAGCAGAGATGACTAATCCACAGGACGGTGTACGTGAGCGTAATGACGTCGACAGAAACGGCGCTACAAACTCTCGAGTGCCGGCCCAGGATGTACATGAGTGTGTCCCCTCCCATCCCATAACCCATACTTTGACCTTTCCCCAAAGGATACTGACCTTGACGATGTATGCCTTCTGCAGTGGCGTAGCTCGGCAGCATAGTACTGCGGAACAGCGTCGGGCCAGCGATAGGAAAGGCGCCACGAGTCCCGAGCGCCGGTCCAGGATGTACGTGAGCGTGCGTCCGTCCACCACGAGCGCGCGCCCGCCACTGCGCTCGCCCACGCCCACCTCCAGGTAACTCTTGATTGTTGACTCCGCGTGCTCCTGCAAATCACATTGTATTTTAAGTTGTGTATGGTAGAATGATTTTGGTATGATACTTGAGAATTCAGTACTACCTACAATGGTTTCCAGAAGTTTAAACATTTGGGTGTCTATTTGAATTGGTCTGGGTGTTTTCTATATTAATCAATTTTCTATCAAAACACCGACCGGATCAGCGGCGTATTTCGTTATTTGATTTGATCCCTTCATCTATCCATCTACGCTCACTATATACCCGGTGACGACATCTACAGCTTATAACGTAAAGTTCTTGCAAAAAAAGTAATTTAGTTCATATAAGAAATTGACGCACCTTATCCCTGGACATAAGATGCAAGAGCCGATCGCTCTGCGAGAACAGCGCCGCTGAGTAGGCTATATTGATGGCGGTCTCAGGTTTGTCCCCGGTAAGAACCCACACCACGATGCCGGCGTCAAGCAATGCCCGGACGGTACGTGGGACCGCCTCCTGTAGCCGGTCCTCCACGCCCGTTGCTCCTACTAGTGTTAGAGCGCTCTCCAATCGCGCTAGGGACTCGCGAATTCGCTTCTCTCGACCTGTAACAAAATATTTAATGAATATAATTAGTTGGATCATCGGAATTGTAAAACTTAAATAAGTTCAAAGTCACTCAACCTGACCGACGACTTGCAATAGGTCGCTGGTGGAGGTTCAATGAGAATAGCGGACCTATGTCCAGCAGTGGACTGCGATTAAGAGAGAAGACAAAATAAGTTTAGTACCACAGTGACGGCAGAATTCAATTGTCAGCAATTAGTGGCTTTAAAAGAATTTTCTTCTGTTGTATAAAGCGGCTTAGAGATAAGTCATTCCGCAGAGAACAAGCAATTCCGCGCCCCGTTATTCAACTTTACTTTCGTTCGATATCTCACCTTCCGGTGGGTGACAGCAAAATGGTGTTATTGTGTCTGATTTGATGGCAGTCGAAGTGCAACCAATTTGTTCAATTTAGGCCCGTGGTTGGCACTCAGGAACGACTAACAAAACTTCCACCGATTCGGGGTACACCTTACACTGAGGAGAATTTGGCAATAAACTCTGTTATTCAAATAATTATACTTGTTTCTTTAGGCAAATTATTAGAGGTAAACTTATTTTTAGGGTCCAAACATACTACCCAGATAGTTCTAAACAGATTTAAAAGGATATTGGTGTGTAAAAATATATCCTCATTAAGAAGATAAATGAAGCAGTATTGTTATTAGCGTAGGTAGAACTTTCAGCTAATAAACTAGATCCTTAACAAGATAAAGTTGAAGGTAAGCACAACGCGGAAGCAATTGTAGTCGTTAACATGGGGTCACGATTCACTAACGAGCATCGCATAAAGCACCCGCATCTAGCGCACACATACCCTTTAAGCAATAGATAACTAACTATGTAAAAATATAGTTTGAAAGCCATCGTAGTATAGCATACATTTCCTGCAATTCCATCAGGTTTCATCGATACTGTTATTGTTACTTGTTTTAAATTCAGATTTAAAATATTATTGATTTAAGTTTAAATCCGTAAATTCTGGAGAATATATATACATGTTTATTCAAAGAACTGTACTATTGGTAAAGATTTTACAGCTCATTTCACAACGGTTTTTTCATCATTTAAACCATTGCATATTTTGTAAATAAAACTGTTATTTTGATCAGTACTCAGTTTACTAAGTAGGTTAAGTGAAATTAAAGTGTTTAATTTGCTAAAAGCCTCGCGCTTCTTATACTTACATCGCGATTAAAAGTACGTACTTGCCACTATCTATACAAATAAGTAAATTGGGAAAGAATATTTAAATAACCGCGTTTTTCTTAATGCATATATGTATATAAGGTACACATGTCAAAATATTATTTTTGACAATTTGTTTATTTGTTCCTGCTGAACCGATATTGAAGGGACTTTCACTAAGACTTTATTTCCATGCGCGCGACGTCCTTAGCTAGATATTAAACTTGTTAGGTCTTATTTATACTAATACATGCAAGCTTGTTTTAAATTCATAAATATTGATGAAATATTCCCATATGCGCATAATGCCTATAGCGTTTCAAACAGGAAATTTTCAACACATAATTAACTTTGTGAATTTGTCATGCTTTGCGCAAGTTTTGGTAAATACAATGATGTAACAAGCCATATGAAAATATATAAAAAATATTCTTAAAACTAACAAATACGTAGCTTAATTTTTAGGAAAATTTATCTGTAAACCGCAGACAATCCTTTTATGGTACACCATGCAAGAATCGAATAATGAAATAATATTGTACCTACAGGAAACAGTTTCCTGTATTGAGGCAATAATAAAAGACTTCAAGTCAAATAAATAAAATAATAACTCACATCTAAATGGAATAAAAAGCAACGTATCTATTTACAGAAATGGTATTCCCGATACTGGTTATCCGTGATACTCTCCAGCCGAGACATGCGGAAAATAAAATGAACAAGCCACGCTACTTATTGTGAGCCTTATAAATATACCAATAGAGTTCTGAATGCAAGTGCGGCGTGCATGCCACAGTGACCCGATTCGGCTCATCGCTGTTTAATGAGTGCTTGAGGTTGTGGTGTACTTCGCAATGAAAACTGGAGTTTTGGCTTCTGTTCAAGTTCACGATTACTCGGTTATACGGTTAAATTGTCCGTTGCAGTTATCTTGTATGAGTCATCTTTTTTTTTTTCTGGTATGAACCATTGTTCTACGGCATTTAAACAAAATATAAGATTTTGTATAGAACCGATTAAAATTCTTCAACACTGCATCTGCCAACTGCACTGAACTGACCGTGCGTTTACTTAATATCGTAAAAAATAATTATATACCTTCGCCAATCTCCGAAGCCCTCACATGTCCAGCGAGCCACTCCTCCCAGAGCGCCGGCTGCATCGTCCTCTTCGCCATGACCAGCGTCCGTAGACCCGCGCGCGAGTACTCCGACAACAGCGATCGGGTTCTCTCATACGCGGCCGACTCCGCTGACCCGGCGCGCATTGGAGCCAGCGCCCCTAGAACCGTGCTGTCGGCACCTTTTACGTATAACACCACCTGTGGAACCATATTTCTTTATTTTAACCCTTTGCCCGCTAATGGCGACCTTAAGGCGCCAGACACAATAGATGTTCTATTGTGTCTGGATTCCCGGCATTCAATGGGTTAAGAAAGAACACTTCAATCCTTGCATAGCCCACCGGATCAGAAAGTTAGAGTGGCATACTGGCCAGTTACGTACGGGTACGTACATGGTGGCCAGTTACGTACGGGTCATGACCCCCATGGCCCTCCCCCTGGATCCGCCGTTGATATCGTGTCTAGGTAATCGTAGTGTAGGACGCCCACCGACCCGATGGACCAACACTTGCGAAAGGTCAGTGATGGAAGCTGCATGAGAAAAGCGGAGACCGGAATATTTATCGCAGAATGGGGGAGACCATGTCCAGCAGTAAACTGCGATTGGTTGAAGAGTAGGAGGCTTCAATCCATCGCTTAAACTACCTGACCTAAAGAAACCCTAAGAATCTAAAATAATACTAAATTCGTTGTTTTATTATAAGTATTAAACGTTTATGTAGATAGTAGTAAAGTATTTTGGATATTATATTATTGCGAAAAGGTAATAGTTTCCTGTGAAACACTAAGAATTATTTATTATTCAGTTATAGAAATCAAGGCCGTCAATACATGAGGTATTTTATTACCACTTGGTAAACCAATTACCCACAATTTCATGTTTGCGAACCAATTTCGAGTACAATCAGAAACGAAAGTCATCGAGCGGTAATTTCTTATACAAGGAGTGGTGTTTTACAAGAGAAGCAATACGCTAAACGCACATATTTTTCTTTAGGTTTAATTTTGAAAGGACTAATATCCAAAACAAACTGTTTAATCTCTGCTATAATATTATAAATATTAATATGCGTTTGTTTGTAAAAAAACAATTACTATTAACAATTAGTTTTATTGATACACATATTAATAATTAGAAACTGAAATTTATTTAAAATCGTAACTTCGTAATTTGTAAATTTTTAAGATAATGCATTACAGAATAT
This sequence comes from Leucinodes orbonalis, assembly GCA_019425675.1. Classification (NCBI taxonomy): domain Eukaryota; kingdom Metazoa; phylum Arthropoda; class Insecta; order Lepidoptera; family Crambidae; genus Leucinodes; species Leucinodes orbonalis. Next base: position 111,264 of record PQWD01005338.1, on the reverse strand, counting down.
TAAATATGAGAATATAGGTTATTAATTTAATAAGAAATCACAAAGCTAAAATCTGAGTTTTAAGGCTTTAATATTTCGGCTCAAATACATTTACTCTTTTGGTCCCATGGTAAATTTAATGTTATAAAATGTATCTTCAAATTTGGCATGTTCACCTAAACACATGTTTGTATCACCCTGAAATGTCCGAGCGAACATTTTAAGTCGTTCTCAATGTCAGTTATTAATTTTAATTACCATTTACAAAATCTACTATGACATTATAATTTATGACGACACCATGTTTATCAGGCCTCGGCCATATCGTATCACATTTTTTATTTGAATGCTAATACCATAGCACATTATAATTATGGTAAAATGTGCGTGAATTAGATTTAGCATAAATTAAAACTTTAATTATATTAAAGATGGGCTATCGCGCTTAAAGCTAAACGAATATATGGTTCACCTGATGTATCGTGACGACGACGCGCGTCGCCTTGCTTAATAGTACTAAAGGCTCTATCTTTTTGTCTGAAACGGTCAAGAAATACCGATGCTATGTCGGTATTTCTTGACACACAACACTGTGCATCCACTCCATCATGTCTTTTATTCTTGTTTACTTTCTACCTATAATATCTAGCCTTTGTCAGTAAAAATCTCGACAAAAATATTTTTTTCTTTTGTTATCCCGTGACAGTATACTAGAGGACAAAGGCTTTGTAACAAATATTGAACACTATATTCTGAACCTAACGTCATAATGTTAAGGTTAAAATCCAATGCAGTTATATAATGTAATTATAAAGGGTTGAAAAATGGACAAGTCACTGTTTTAACCCTAAAAGAATTTATATTCCTTATAGTATTTTTCTTATCTGTCCAGGTCGAAATACAATGAAATTTACAGTTGTGTCATGCTCAATTCAAAAAAGAGACTCGCCCAGTTCCCTTACCTGTCCAGTGGGCGTCCTTAGCGCGATACTCATGCACTTTCTGTTCGAGTCGAACTGCTGCACGCGCAACACCTTGAGCCGGGACAGTTCCCCGCGAACGCCGAGCTCCACGTCGTCGGGCGAGCGCGCCCGCAGCTCGTACCCGTACGCTAGTGCCGCCTCGGCCAACGCCAACTCGTCCGGACTCTCCGCCTCGTACCGGGCCACCTGACCAACCAAACACACTCGGTTAGCAAACACCGTAAAAAGCCTAGTGTGATCTACAGTTACAAAAACTGCTCCCTATGTAGGCGGATTTATTTTAATAGACCCTTCGCGTATTCTCAAACGTCGCGTCGGCTTCTAACGTTTTGAGGCAGGCTAGGTAACTTGGTATATGTTATGGCCGCATGAATTATTATCTAAGAGCGACCTAGGGTGTAATTCTCACTAGGGAGACCAATACATGCTAGTATCATCAAAAGCCTCTATATGATCACACAAAACATAGCATATTCTTTTTACATTTATATGTGCACCAGCGCACTTGTTTTTGAGTTTTGATAAGTATTATACAGTGTGTTGTAAAATACTGTCTTCCGCTAGTAAAACACCGTTAACTGGCGAGCAAAATTAATCGATATAAATTGAAATAAAAACCCAGTTAAACGGGAAACAACTTCGGATAAGGAATTTCTTATATTGGTATTCATCACCATAAATATTATAAGGGAATTCGTATGTAAAACATCACTAATAGTGTGTATAATCGTGCACAATTTAAATTACTTACATTGTGCTCGTTAGCTAACGGTGTTTTTGCTACAGGAAGACAGTTATCAAAAATCAAAAACAAATGCTCAACCTAAGTCATGATCACTGCACGATTAATAGGACATCAAATGAAAAGTAAAGTAACAACAATATTTTTTTAACTTTAGTAAAACCTTACAAAACAACATTTAGGTTTTCTTATTGCAGTAGATAGATAAAATATTTATTTGCATGAAAACCATGTATTTACAATGCTCAATGCAAATACAATCATCAAACAAACACTTGAAATAAAATAATCAATAAACACCAAGGTCATTGGTGCAAGCTGAGCGATATGGGTATGTGTGTCGCACAATTTGGCAATAGATATTATCAAACATTTAGTTAAATTTGTAGTTTTTGGTAACTCATTCTAAGTCCAGAACAGATATTTATTTATTTAACGACCTATTTGGTGTAGCGGTTGAGATGTCGGCTGCAGCACCAAGGGTTCCGGGTTCGGTTCCCGGGCAGTACAAACATTTGTATGTATGAACATGTCTGTTTGTAATGGTCTGGGTGTTTTCTATGTATGATATGTATGTATTTACAAAAAAATTGTATAAATACTTATAAACTAAACAACGGATACTAAACAACGGATGAACATACGTTCATCCGTTATTTAGTACCCATAATAACACGCTTAATTGGTGCTAGATGGCGCTATGTGAATGTCAGTGGATATATATATTTTTTTATTATTACGATAAAATTAATATTATCCATTTAACTAAACGAGATTAAGATTAGTTTTTCTCTATTTTTTTGGTAACTTTGGAAATGGTTCATCTACACAAGACAGTAAACA